>JAWQFJ010031842.1:22500-45926 GCA_034096865.1 Theodoxus fluviatilis | reverse complement strand
AAATTAAATTTGTTCTTTTGGGTAACCTTCTTCTGAGACTCCGGCAAGAGATACATATGTAAATTTGAGGGTGATGAAACTTTTGCATATGGAGAATAAAGTAGCAGAGATAAAACTTGAAATTTATATCTCGTGACTTTGTACAAGCATAGGCTACTTCTCATGGAGACCGCTTTAGTTTTTTAAAACAAATTAAATTAATAAGTTAGCGAATCCTAATTTTGTTAATATTTGCAAATTTTCTATCTGTGACCTTGCACTTTCACATATCGTAAACAAAGTCCCCAGTTATTATAAAGATGTGGACATTAGTGGCCGAGATATTGAAATACAAAGAGTGAAAAACTGAAAACTGAGAAAACGGTTGTTCAAAGTTCATGACAAGGTGTCAACCGGGGTAAAGTCCATTCAAATGTCATTACCTCCTTCACAAACAAAAACACACCTCTGTTGATTACCGACTGCATTAACACATTTCTAGGCGACTAAGGGCACAATTACTTTGTGGATGTGGAGATTAATGGTCAGATATAGGAAAATGGCAAAATCTGGAATTGCATCAGATAGAGCAGTTTTGGTCAAAAGTAGACCAGAACATACCATTGAATATCTCGATGTTCTGCAGCGACGGAACTTCGAAAAGCTGTGGCAAGAGCGAATCAGAATAACACATCAGAAAGAAAGTAGCAAAACTTTAAATACCTGGACTTGGGATAATAATAAGTTCACCACTGACGAACTTTTTCGTAATGATATATTTATCCTTCTTCCTCCTCTTCTCGACAAGTGGTATCTTTTTTGCGACACCATCACATTTAGTCTCATGTCTGTGCATCCAGTTTTCTTGATGTCTGCACACACATCCGGCAGCGGGGTGGACGAAATCACACCAGGGAAGGAAGAGGAAAATGAAAAAACCCACAACTCTCATTTGTTCTGCCTCTGTCCTTTTCTCTGACCCTGTCCCTGCCTGCCTTTTCCGTGTCGTCTGCATTCGAGTGTCCAGGTAGATTCTTCAAAACCAAGGGATATGCTTATCTGGTAATGCACGTGTGTACAAAACGTAGTATGGTGACGGGAATTCGTTCAGCCAACAAGCTGAAATGAGGGGTGAAGAGCGGAGGGAGGGGGGAGGAGAGGGAGTGGGTGGGAAGGGGGGGGGGAGGGGGAGGAGGAGGAGGAGGAGGAGGTGGAGGAGGAGAGAGAGAGAGAGAGAGAGAGAGAGAGAGAGAGAGAATGAAAGAGAGAAAATGAAAAAGCGAGCGAGAGAGAGAGAGAGAGAGAGAGAGAGAGAGAGAGAGAGAGAGAGAGAGAGATTGATTGATTGATTGATTGATTCTTTATTTGCGGCCGACGACCCACTAGTATAGAAAGTTACGCAATTACAAACAAATTTGAAATATGGTATATCCTTTAGGTGAGTTTACAACCAGTGTGGTTAAAATCAACGGCTAAACTATATATTTACTATAACGCCCTTGTGAATTAGTATTGAATGCAGTATGTAGATAAGTTAAAATTGGTTTGTTATAGCTGTCGTGCCTAGATCCTGAAAGTGCCTAAGTTCTTGAATTAGGCAGTCTCTTGCCTAATTCGTGAAATAGGCAATGGCTGTGCCTAATCTGTGAAATCAATGTTGACGTTTGCCTAATTTGTGACATTTCATGATTTAGGCTGCCTATTTCATCAATTAGGCAGCCTAAGTCATGAAATTAGGCAAAGTTTCGATTTAGGCACGACTGCTGTACAATTTAGGCCACAAAAATCTACAGAATAGGCAGAAACCTTGCCTAGTGTGTCAAATCAATTGCGTGTCAGAGTTAGCCAAATCTGCGTGTGTGCGTGCCTCTCACTGCATAGCACAGTCATATATTACGAAATAACTGTAATCTTCAACCGTTTGTGTTGTTCCAAAAGCATGAGTAGTGCTAGCAGGAAATGTGTAACCTTGAGCAATTTGACAATATACTCTCGTACTTTAGTTCATTGACATTGGAGCACATGCACAACAACAATCTAGTCAATAGACGGTAGGTTCTGAGCAATCTCATTAAGGTGTTCTGGAGACGAATAGAAATCACAAACGTCTTGTGGTGTAATGCAAGGTGAATTACACCATCAACTCATTACAAACAACAAGTGTTCTTCCGTTCATCAAACCACACGTTTGGGAGAATTGTAGCCATGTCTATACCTACATATTCGTACGTGACTGAGTTGTACTACAGCCTGGCTGCTTTGTACATTCTCTCTTAAAAAAGCTATAATTAGTTGTCTTGCAAGTCTTGCAGCTTGCTGATAAAGGTGTCGACATTGGCCTTTGTAAACCTATACCCTAGCTGTACTTCTTGCCTCTGGAGTTCGAAAGCGCGCGCGCGCGCGCGAGAGAGAGAGAGAGAGAAATTGATCACATACACTTACACACACAGATACTTACACACGCATGCACGATTTCACGGACACAACGACACACACGAGCACACACACACACACACACACACACACACACACACACACACACACACGGAAAAAACCCACACACACACGAAAACACACACGAAAACACACACACACACACACACACACACACACACACACACACACACAGAAGGAAAGGCAAAAGGGGTGGAGGTATTGGGGGTGGAGTGGAGAAGGACGCGGGCTTGTCAACTCTTCGTCGGATTTCAACTACTTTTCGATTACAGAGAGTTTGAAAGAGCGCATTGACATCTCTTCCGCCCATGCGGCAGATCTCGACACCCAACACCATCCATGCGTTTGAAAGACTTCCGTCATGCAACCGTTTGCCGTGGTCGTGGTCAATGCAGCACTTTTCTAAACCCTGTGTCCACACTCGTCAATGCACCATGACTCGCTGCGGCAAAAGTGGAAGGAGACTATGGCGCCCTGTCGCATTCCCGCCGGACAAAAACAGAAATCGGGCAGGGAGTTTCGCCAGCAAACGCGAGTGTTGAAATTTGGTAAAAAGCTTTTGGCAATAAAGAAATTAAGTTGGCAAACCCAGGTTTTCAATACTTGTTTCCACGGTGGCTTTTCCTTTGACATATTAGAAGGATTTTCTGTAGTCAAAAGTGACACAGAATTTCCCCCGGACCCTCCCCATACTCCAATTCAAGGTTTGGTGAATAAAGGATTAAAAAGCGGTGGGTGGTCGAGCGTTGGGCTCGAAATCCGGTCTGATCCCCGAGAATATGTCTTTGAGAAGATATATATATATATATATATATATATATATATATATAGAGAGAGAGAGAGAGAGAGAGAGAGAGAGAGAGAGAGAGAGAGAGATATTGAGATTGATTGATCTTTATTTCGGCCGACGACCCATCAAAATAAAAGCTTACTGATTAAATAAGTCATAAAGTTTATATGTACATGTGTATGTATTGAACATCTGGTCTCGATTTTCTGGCTAAAATACAAGTGACAGTTCCAGCCTTTTGCACACATTTCCATAAAATCAAGTAATATTTACATTCTACATCAACAAAATATCTAACTACAGTGTACAAATTCAAGAGAGAGAGAGAAGGGGGAGGAGAGAGAAAGAGAAGACGAAATTTTAACCTTTCAGTTTCCATGGCTGGATTTGGCTAACACTGACAGTCAGGTGCTGGTGTGAAGAAGTGACTGAGGAAGTTTATCTGAAATGCTCCAGTGTGCTTATTATCTCGCCAAGTAGTTAATAGTGTTCACAAACTTGGTATGTTGTCACCCGGTCAACCACTCGGTTCAACCACAATCACTCAGAGAGTAGACTTGATTTACAAATCAATTGGGTGATCCGTCACTTCTAACCAAATCAATTGCAAACTAAAATCAGGGATGCCACCTTTTTATTACAACTTTGTTGATGCCAACTTGCAAAATAAAAGCTTACTGATTAAACAAGTCATAAATTTATATGTACATGTGTATGTATTGAACATCTGGTTTCGATTTTCTGGCTAAAATACAAGTGACAGTTCCAGCCTTTTGCACACATTTCCATAAAATCAAGTAATATTTACATTCTACTTCAACAAAATCTCTAACTACAGTGTACAAATTCAAGAGAGAGAGAAGGGGGAGGAGAGAGAAAGAGAAGACGAAAATTTAACCTTTCAGTTTCCATGGCTGGATTTGGCTAACACTGACAGTCAGGTGCTGGTGTGAAGAAGTGACTGAGGAAGTTTATCTGAAATGCTCCAGTGTGATTATTATCTCGCCAAGTAGTTAATGGTGTTCACAAACTTGATATGTTGTCACCTGGTCAACCACTCGGTTCAATCACAATCACTCAGAGAGTAGACTTGATTTACAAATCAATTGGGTGATCCGTCACTTCTAAACAAATCAATTGCAAACTAAAATCAGGGATGCCACCTTTTTATGACAACTTTTTTTATGCCAACTTGCAAAAACATTTTTTGTTTGTTTTGTGACATAGGATTTACTGCTAGCACTACACATGCTTTTTGGAACAACACAAACGGTTGAAGATTAAAGTTATTTCGTAATATATGGCTATGCTATGCAGTGAGAGGCACGCACACACGCAGATTTGGCCAACACTGACACGCAATTGATTTGACACACTAGGCAAGGTTTCTGCCTATTCTGTAGATTTTTTTGCCTAAATTGTACAGCAGTCGTGCCTAAATCGAAACTTTGCCTAATTTCATGACTTAGGCTGCCTAATTGATGAAATAGGCAGCCTAAATCATGAAATTTCACAAATTAGGCAAAAGTCAACATTGATTTCACAGATTAGACACAGCCATTGCCTATTTCGCGAATTAGGCAAGAGACTGCCTAATTCAAGAACTTAGGCACTTTCAGGATCTAGGCACGACATATGTCTATATATATATATGTATATATATATATATATATATATATATATATATATATATATATATATATATATATATTACAAAACAAAAATTTTGCTAGAGAGTGATAAATCCAACTGCTTTTGACTGAAATACTGCGTTCATTACAGGTGCCTACAGATAGAAACATTCAAAATGGCCACGCTCGAAGCACTAAACGCCTTTTACCAGACGATGTATCACGGAAGGAATTCAAGCGACGTGTGAGTACTGTATAATTATGACGAGATGCTCCATTTTTGTGAAGGAGACTTTTCGACAAAGAAGCTCGACCAGCCGGCGCAGCATCATCAGCGCCGAGACTGACAGGGCTGTCGCCCACCCACTGAACACTTTCACTGTTTAAAAAAAAAGTTGCGACGACAACCAGAAGTGGTTACTGCAACTTACATGATCCAGATCCAGATCCAGAAGCTGTTAGTCCCATTGTCAGCGTCTACTTTAAAAAATCGATTCACTGCAAAGGTTGATGACGAAGGTTTCTTTTGATTCCATGCCATGGATGCATTCCGTGGTGAATGTGTGTGTGTGTGTGGGGGGGGTTTGTGTGTGGGTGTGTGTTTGTGTGGGTGTGTATGTGTGTATATGTGTTTGTCTGTGTGTTTGTGTGTGTGTCTGTGTCTGTGTGTGTGTTTGTGTGTGTGTGTGTGTGTGTGTGTGTGTGTGTGTGTGTCTATATGTGTGTGTCTGTCTGTGTGCATGTGTACGTGTGCGTATGTGTACGTGTGCGAGTGCATAAACGATTGCGAAGAGATAAATGTGTATAAGATGTGTGCGCTTGTGGATGGAATGCGTGTCCGCAGTGTGTACCTTCTGTACAAATACGTGAATCGGTGACGGAAAATGAATAATTTTGTTTGACAATGAGTACACCGACAATTTCATTTCGTAAATGCGATGCTGACAGAAATCCTGGTGACGGAACTTCGTTTACTTTGTGGTAAAGTTCTGTGAATAAAAATCAATACGTGTGTGCATGCTATAATCGTCCTTATCTTGCTGTGATCAATTTTAAAATGTATTCTCGTATCGAAGGATGGTGCGCATTATCTGGAGCCCAAACGTTTTGATTTAATGTTATTTTCAGGGAACCTTGCAATGAGATGATTAACGACATGGTGTTCTACTGGGCCATGGTTGCTCCAGCGGTGAGTGTTGTATATTTAACGTATATTACTGCCGCAGAGGCTGTGTGTACAGCAATCCATGTGCTCATTGTCTGTATTGTCCCTTTATCGAGATGCACAGTACAACTACAAAACTTACAAGGCTTGTTTGAAAAATACACACATGCGACCCTGACAGTTAATATATGCAGCCCCAGCCTCCACTTACGTTTTACACACTTCCTGTCTCCTTGCTCGAGTGAAACTCTCTCTCTCTCTCTCTCTCTCTCTCTTTCTTTCTCTCTCTCTCTCTCTCTTTCTCTCTCTCACTTTCTCTCTCTCTCTCTCTCTCTCTCTCTCTCTCTCTCCATGTTAGAGGATGAGAAAAAAGTAAATTGGTTTTTCTGCTTTACCCATTGTCTTTTCCTGTTTTGAAACGTTGATGGAACAAAAGGAAAGAACCATTCCAGTGTATTGCCTTTCAATGTCTTAAACATCTTTGTTCCAAACTTTCATGCAGCCACGTTTCCGGTTTGATGTCGTTTTGGTGTTTTAGATATGTTTGTTCCAGATAGTAATGTAGCTATGTTTTATTTCACTTCTCGTCCTTGCTTGCAGTTCGCCATAATCTTCAGCTTGGCGATGACCAAACCTAGGAGACAAAAACTTCTCGACTGCTGCTGGGGTCGACCAGGCCTGGTCTAGTAAGTTTGTCAGTAGAGCGTCCACTGGTGAAGTCTAGAGAATGTAATACATGTACATGCATATCGACAGTGAAAAATATCACAGAATGGAAAGAATATATTCACACTCATCCATGCGACTCAAAAAAGTTTCGCTCCTTTATTTCTCTCTCTCTCACTTTCTCTCTCTCTCACTTTCTCTCTCTCACTTTCTCTCTCTCTCTCTCTCTCTCACTTCCGCTGCAGCTCTCGAGTGTGACGGACGTGTTCTGATTGAGCTCCTCAACGGGATACAGCGTTCGCCTGCTTTCTTCCAACTCTTGACTCTATCGACGGTGTGAACCTACAATGTAACATAGAAAGAAATCTCAGTAAGTGTGAACTCTCTAAATATCGTCTTCGTGTGTACCAGTCGTGACAATTCTGACTTTTAGAAAAATTTTCGACTGAATTGTGCTCACTCGGGTCGGCGACCATGGGAGTGGAGCTTGGGCTCTGGCGTGCTCGCATTGGAACGTTTGCGCTCCGAGAACACCGACGCAACATCAGCCGCAGCTCAACGGTGTACAGTTCCGAAGGTTCCTTCGACACTCGCTTCATGAAAACGGTATGGCTACTTCTCTCCGTCGTCTTGTTTTTTGCCCTAGTCCGAGCCATGTTCACTACAACCCTTGCCTCGAGCCTCTGCTCCTCCAACCGTCCGGTCTGGTTGAACGTGTAGAACCGAGCTCTACTTCGACGCCCTATGATTTCGACCGATCCGGATTGCTATTGCTAGCGTCAGACATTGAGACCAACCCGGGACCGATTGAGAGGGACGATTTGCTGGCATTTGGTGAGCAGTTGACACAGAAGCTTACGGCAGCACTAATGACCGAAACACAGAAAATTGGAGATGATTTTGCAGACCTGTCAAGAAAGGTAACAGAAGTGGAGAAAGACATTTCGGAAATCAAGAAGAGTACCATGACTCAGGGAGAGGAAATAGAGAATTTATTAATTAGTCATCAGGAACTTGCCGACACAGTGGAGGAGCTGGATGAGAAGATAGAAGAACAAGAGCGGCGTAACCGCAGAGACAACATTCTTCTCTTCGGCGTGCCTGAACCCGACGAAAGCACGGGAAATCGCGAGGACTGCGAAACCAAGTTCGTGCAGATCGTGAACGACGTGCTCCCCAACCCTCTGCTTGCGAACGACGTTACCAGAGCACACCGAGTGGGAAG
Organism: Theodoxus fluviatilis; assembly: GCA_034096865.1. Lineage (NCBI taxonomy): Eukaryota > Metazoa > Mollusca > Gastropoda > Cycloneritida > Neritidae > Theodoxus > Theodoxus fluviatilis. The sequence continues at coordinate 38,016 of JAWQFJ010031842.1, read as the reverse complement.
GCGCTCAGCTGGAAAAACCCGGCCGATGATAGCTTGCGTCAGAAGGACCGCCGATAAAATAGCCATCCTACAGAAGAGGCAAGAACTCAAGGCCAAAGGGATTGGCGTGTCATCAGACCTGACAGTTCGACAGCGAGAAGAAATACATAAAGCACAGGAAGAAGGATTCTTCGCTTTCTACAGGGGCGGTGTCCTTCACCGTGAGGAGCGACGTGCGCCGACAGACCGCAGCCGCCCGCCGACAGACCACAGCCGCCCGCTCACACGCTCCTCTGCCCGAGCTGCCACGACCAGCAGCTCTCGCACCGGCAGATAGGGGTACGGCCGAGGCCCGGACACAGCAACTGACAATGGTAATGTGAATGACTACGTTTCCGAACTTTCTACTTCATTTCGCCTTTTGGTATGGAACGTTGAAGGTTTAATTCCCAAATTTGATGAACCCGACTTCATCAAAGTATTGAAATCTGCAACTTTCTCATGTTTATGTGAAACCTTTGTGTACATGTATATTGATATTCATTTCCTTTTTCACGTACTTTGCAAGGTTTTTGTTCTTGACCTCTTTTTATCCATGACAATGTAACAGAAAATGAGTTTCGTCCTCAACTTCTTTACAAAATGGATGTCACATGTAGTTTACGTTAGTAATTTAGGCTATCAATTAAACAAAGACAACCCTAATCCTAACTAAGGTTTTCAGCAAAACCTGATTGCCACTTTCCTTTCGACACTAACAATTAACAACAAACAAATGGATAAAGGACACTGGGGCAGAAATAAATGTCAAAAGAGAAATTTAATCACAAACACAACAATGAACAACCCAATCCCAGCAAAATCCCCATAACCAGTGGTGAAGAGAAAGAATGGGCAAATCACCCACACACCCACAAACTCAACTCACTGTTTAACACAGCAATAAACAACCCAACCCCAGCAAAATCCCCATAACCAGTGGTGAAGAGAAAGAATGGGCAAATCACCCACACACCCACAAACTCAACTCACTGTTCACTAAGGAAAGGGATGGCCAAGCCACCCGCACATCCACTGGGAAAAGAATGGGCAACTAACCCACACACCCACAAACCCAAAACTCACGCACCCACCAACTCCCTTGCTCTACTAAGCACAGAGGGTAAGGAGCACCCCTCAATTAAGGCCGACTCAGCCTCCGGCCTTTCCACCCTCCCTGGTCCCCTTACCACTGCTAGGAGACTGCAATGAGGGGACGTCATCCATCTCTAAAAGGGGGAAAGGCACCTTCCCAATAACGGTGAGAATCGATAGAAACAAGTAGAGACAATGTCATTCACACTCCCCAAGGAGATCCACCATCTTTACACGACGACTGTCAGACGACCCGTAAGAAAAGATGTGTCCTTACCGACATGGATCGACTGTCCTTTCCTCAATGTCCAGACCCCACTAGGGAGTCGGCGTTCCTGCGAGGCTCCCCAGGAAACCACGACGTACACTCACGGCAACTCGTCCCGCCCAGCTCCTGTCCCTGTAGACGATAGGCGGCGGACAACCGTGTCCCCACGCTCCGCTCCTTCCAACGACGAACTCCACTACGATCCCAGTCACGCAGACTTGTCCAGCCCTGGACGACAGGCGGCGGCAACGTGTTCCCCGCGCTCCACTCCTTCCAACGTCGAACTCCACCACGACCCCAGTCACGTAGACTTGTCCAGCTGTGGTCGACAGGCGGCGGCAACGTGTTCCCCGCGCTCCACTCCTTCCAACGTCGAACTCCACCACGACCCCAGTCACGTAGACTTGTCCAGCTGTGGTCGACAGGCGGCGGCAACGTGTTCCCCGCGCTCCACTCCTTCCAACGTCGAACTCCACTACGACCTTGCGTCGCTCAGTACCGCTCACCCCTCGAGACAAAGGAGGTGCCCCAAAGGTAGAAACCAAGGCGGGGGGGTACGTGGAGAAAAGAAGTAAAGAAAGGAAGGGAAAAGCCTGCAACCAAGAAAGCAGACAATCACCAAACCGCGACTCAATACGTCGGCAACTCAACTCAATATTCCACCTCCCATTTCCCTCCAACGTTCACAAACTCTGACCGTTCAGAAATGGCGAGAAAACGCCTCCTATACGAGGTTTTCACATTAGCCAGCCCAAAATTCACAATAACAGCAAAACAGACAAATTCCTCTTGCCCAAATTACTGAGCTGACCCAACTTCCATTTACAGCTTACGGTTAGAAGAGAAAAGGAGTTCACTAATTCTGTCACTTACAAGAGTCCCTTCCTACGCACAATATACGAGCCACTCACATTCATCCTCTCACACGCGAGCTCACATTTACTCACACTCACGCATGTACGTACCTCACCAGGCCACGTAACAGCCTCCTCGCACCCCGAGGTCCGTCACCCAGTACGTCCGATCACCCCAGCGGGTGGTAGAAGAATGACACTAAACTCTAGTCGCGTCGGCGCGAAGAATCACGCGACGCTTGCACGCCCTTTGCACTTTCCTCGCGCAAATGAACCTTCCCGTGCCTAACCCCGTGCTAGCCCCTTCCCCTGGACTCCCAGACCTATCCTACCCCTTCCAGCTACTCATTGTCAAGCATCGCATGACAATGGACAAAGTGCATTGCAATAGTTTTCTATTCTAGGTCAGACATTTCATCCCACGTCATCACTTTCTAACTGAAAACGTACGAAAATATACACATGTATAAACCTTTTAACAGTGATGTCGAAAAGAAAATTGTCACACCGCATCAGTGCGTTTATTCGAAAGATGTAAAACAAATCTGTCACATGTGCAAAGTTCTGCATTCCACTGCTTCTAAAAGCAATTACGCAATCCTCGTTGCACCATTCGACTGCCGTATAATTTATAAGCAATACCATTATTCGATAGATATTTCTGCACAGACTTCAACTAGTTCATTTCACTTGGCAAATGTACAGTGGAAAGCATGAGTAAGGCTTGCTTGCGAAGCCATCATTCGACATCTTCCGTAGTCTCAACCAACATTTTCATGACTCATAGAGTAGTATTTATACACAGAGGGTATTTATCCAATTCACCATAGCACATTACGTTGGGAGATCTTCAGTGTACGTTCAAGAAACACTTACAGGCCAATAATGTTGAGAGAGAGAGAGAGAGAGAGAGAGAGAGAGATCTGGTCTTGACGTGTGATGAAGATACATTAAATGGAGCATTTTTTAATTGTCATAAAAGAAATGTGTGTATACAGCGCATTTTCCCGAGTCTAACCTACAAAAGGAAACTGGTTTTTAGGAACACGGCGAATGAAAGCATGTTAGAATACACATCCGGAAAAAAATCTTCAGCTTTTGCGAGCGTAACAATGTCACATACATGTATTAGTCCAGAGGCTTTTGCAAGAGATCAAAATAACAACAACAACAACAAAAACCGTTAGCAACCAACAGCTTTAGCTTGTTTTAGTTCAGCGCCATCTTAGGACGTCGGCAGAGGCCACTAAGATGAGTCGGTAGTGCCTTAAGCAGGGATGTTCCTGGAAGGCAGACGGCCCTTGCGGAGAGGCTGGAACTGGGGGTTGCGAACCAGCGTGAAGGCCAGGTGCCATCGCATTCTGATCTTGAGACGCCGCAAGTCTTCAGCACTTCTGTACCCTGAGCTCCCTGCAACGTGCAAGACGCACACAGACTGAATGATGATTCCTAAATTAAATAGTGAGTATACAGCAACACATCTACCTTGTTTGCTACTTCAATTTTTTTCATAGGTAAATCAGTGATTACTCCACTCAAAGCAAAGAACTTGAACAACCGAATTTGCTTTCTATACCGAAGTGCAAGACTAAAAAGGTGGAGGTCAGGCGATTACCCAAAGCAATAAATTCGCCTACCGGGACGTGCACGAAGTCACAGTTTGTATCGTCACGTATGTGAAAAAAAAGTGTTGGTGCAGATGTTCTGTCTTTCTCTTGGCGCTGCATTTTCACCACAGCAAGCAGTCGATCGAATTTGCACTACTTGGCATGAGAGGTGACAAGCTATATGGTCAGCTGATTTTGTCAATGAAAGAAACAATTTTGTTTCACGTGCCTATCTCGGCCAAGTACGTGTGGTCCACGTAGATGCTGTTGGAGAATGACGCAGAGGGATTGGAACCCCGTGCTTGGACGAGGGGCAGGCGTAGCAGCTGCAGGAAGACCATCACCACGGGGTGGGTATGGCTGTACTCCACCTGCATGAATCCCACGTAGGCCTTGAACCCTGGAACGCACACCCACATGCATGTACTCTCCTCAGATACTGCAAACGGCAGCGCGCCTGTGCACCAGCGTGCATTCTGTAGATAATTTAAACCCCGGTGGCAATTAATGAATCAGACACCGTCACCTTGCTCTTAATAATCTCAGCGTGTGCAGTGAGTTACTGTATTTCTCTTGAATGACATGAAGCTTCCAACTGTAAGGGGGCTTCTGCCCGGGGAGTGTGACAGTGCGAAGACGAACGAGGATGACTGGATGTTGAAGTCAAGTTCAGGAGGGAAAACATGTACTGCTGATGTTATGAGAAACAGAGGTGAATGGATGAATGAAAAGCATTCCCATAGTTAAAAACCAAAAAACCCCCACAAACCAAACCTTTATTAGGACAGAAAAATAGTCAGTCAAGTGTAACCAAAGAGAGAGTTAATTGTTGTTTCTTCAGCCATTCTTATAGCATGTAAAACAAGGATACTTACTCGTTACTTTAGCATTTAATTGATAATTCATACCCATGATCTTAAAATGGATCAGTTAAGATGATGTATCTTGTCATTTTCAAAAGGAACACAATGTTGTATTGTGTTAGCCATAGGCCTGAAGTTACGTAAGAAAGAGCAGGATAAATCATTCTGAATGAGACCAACTGCATTTGCCACATTTACGATCCAGTTTCTCTCGGTTTCTATGTTTAATACATATATGTATTTTCTCTCTCTCTCTCTCTCTCTCTCTCTCTCTCTCTCTCTCTCTCTCCTCTGTGTGTATATGTATTTTCAGTAGTCTTCCCCCCTGCATGAGTGCATAGTCAACTCCTCAACTTCTACTCGCCTATTGAAGCCCTGTCTTTAGACAGGCGGATTTAGGCGAGCAAGCTATGACGTTTGAATATGTGTGAGGCGAACTGCAGTGGTTCAATACATGGAACTAGAAAAAATGGTTTCTTATGTTCTTGTATATTGAAACTAAATTATTCATGTAGTCATTGTTACATATAAGGCATGTCACATAAACGGCATCAGGGTTTGAGAGGGCACCCAGGCCCCCATTATCAGACGCGAATGCCTCTTACCTCTGTCCAAGTACTCGAACTTTCTGGGAAGTGAGGATCGGTCCAGACGAGCAACCATCATAATGCCTACTACTTCTCCTGTGTAAATTCTCAGGGCACAAGAGAAACTTCCGATGAAGATGTTGTAGAAGAACATGAAGTATGTGAAGATGAACAGAAACCTCCTGCAGAAGGCAAAAATGGAAGGAAACATGAATAAACGAACGAACGAACGAGCGAAATAATAAAGACATGAATAGAGTTTCATGGCCTATTAACTTTTGTAGGCTATGCAAAACCATTCATCACAAAAATTACCAGAGCTGGTTGAAGTGGCATTAGTCGAGTCACAATTTCCTGTGTTCATCGCACACGGTCAAACAAAGTTTTTGGATCTTGAAATGCACGTGTCCTCGTGTGCAAGAGCATATTTCATTGAAATTTGTGTTTCCCCAAAACGCTTTTGCTATTTAGGACTGGTTCGACTTATCCTGCATTTCACAGAAATCTTTCTGCCCCTCAGCCAATGGGAACGCTCCTCACTGCCCCTCAGCCAATGGGAACGCTCCTCACTGCCCGTCAGCCAATGGGAACGCTCCTAACTGCCTCTGCCTTGGACCGATACTCTCGCTCCTCAAACAAGTCCAAAATGTCTGCCAATGTTGTCTTTGGTTCGCGGACAAAACGCTCATCTTTAGAACATACAAATAAACAATAACCAAGTAACACTATTGATTTATCAAAACTCTGTGTACAGTACAGCTGAAATGGTCGTTGTCAACAACATTCGGGGACAGAGTACTCGGAGTACTCTGTCCCGGGGACAGAGTACTCGGTCTTTGAAATCTCGGCATTTGAACGAGAACGAGACTGCCAACAACAGGCAGTTTACCTATCAAAATGGCGGTCGACGTTCGAATGGGACAAGATTTGTTGAACTATTTGAATACAGTGCCGGCGTGAAACACTTATCGCCGAGTGAAGAACATGTCGCGATATATCACATGGTAATCGGTATGTCACGTGACTGTAAGGACGAGATTTCAAAGACCGAGTACTCTGTCCACGGGGACAGAGTACTCGGTCTTTGAAATCTCGTCCTTACAGTCACGTGACATACCGATTACCATGTGATATATCGCGACATGTTCTTCACTCGGCGATAAGTGTTTCACGCCGGCACTGTATTCAAATAGTTCAACAAATCTTGTCCCATTCGAACGTCGACCGCCATTTTGATAGGTAAACTGCCTGTTGTTGGCAGTCTCGTTCTCGTTCAAATGCCGAGATTTCAAAGACCGAGTACTCTGTCCCGTGGACAGAGTACTCCGAGTACTCTGTCCCCGTGGACAGAGTACTCCGCGTACTCTGTCCCCGAATGTTGTTGACAACGACCATTTCAGCTGTACTGTACACAGAGTTTTGATAAATCAATAGTGTTACTTGGTTATTGTTTATTTGTATGTTCTAAAGATGAGCGTTTTGTCCGCGAACCAAAGACAACATTGGCAGACATTTTGGACTTGTTTGAGGAGCGAGAGTATCGGTCCAAGGCAGAGGCAGTTAGGAGCGTTCCCATTGGCTGACAGGCAGTGAGGAGCGTTCCCATTGGCTGACAGGCAGTGAGGAGCGTTCCCATTGGCTGAGGGGCAGAAAGATTTCTGTGAAATGCAGGATAAGTCGAACCAGTCCTAAATAGCAAAAGCGTTTTGGGGAAACACAAATTTCAATGAAATATGCTCTTGCACACGAGGACACGTGCATTTCAAGATCCAAAAACTTTGTTTGACCGTGTGCGATGAACACAGGAAATTGTGACTCGACTAATGCCACTTCAACCAGCTCTGGTAATTTTTGTGATGAATGGTTTTGCATAGCCTACAAAAGTTAATAGGCCATGAAACTCTATTCATGTCTTTATTATTTCGCTCGTTCGTTCGTTCGTTTATTCATGTTTCCTTCCATTTTTGCCTTCTGCAGGAGGTTTCTGTTCATCTTCACATACTTCATGTTCTTCTACAACATCTTCATCGGAAGTTTCTCTTGTGCCCTGAGAATTTACACAGGAGAAGTAGTAGGCATTATGATGGTTGCTCGTCTGGACCGATCCTCACTTCCCAGAAAGTTCGAGTACTTGGACAGAGGTAAGAGGCATTCGCGTCTGATAATGGGGGCCTGGGTGCCCTCTCAAACCCTGATGCCGTTTATGTGACATGCCTTATATGTAACAATGACTACATGAATAATTTAGTTTCAATATACAAGAACATAAGAAACCATTTTTTCTAGTTCCATGTATTGAACCACTGCAGTTCGCCTCACACATATTCAAACGTCATAGCTTGCTCGCCTAAATCCGCCTGTCTAAAGACAGGGCTTCAATAGGCGAGTAGAAGTTGAGGAGTTGACTATGCACTCATGCAGGGGGGAAGACTACTGAAAATACATATACACACAGAGGAGAGAGAGAGAGAGAGAGAGAGAGAGAGAGAGAGAGAGAGAGAGAGAAATACATATATGTATTAAACATAGAAACCGAGAGAAACTGGATCGTAAATGTGGCAAATGCAGTTGGTCTCATTCAGAATGATTTATCCTGCTCTTTCTTACGTAACTTCAGGCCTATGGCTAACACAATACAACATTGTGTTCCTTTTGAAAATGACAAGATACATCATCTTAACTGATCCATTTTAAGATCATGGGTATGAATTATCAATTAAATGCTAAAGTAACGAGTAAGTATCCTTGTTTTACATGCTATAAGAATGGCTGAAGAAACAACAATTAACTCTCTCTTTGGTTACACTTGACTGACTATTTTTCTGTCCTAATAAAGGTTTGGTTTGTGGGGGTTTTTTGGTTTTTAACTATGGGAATGCTTTTCATTCATCCATTCACCTCTGTTTCTCATAACATCAGCAGTACATGTTTTCCCTCCTGAACTTGACTTCAACATCCAGTCATCCTCGTTCGTCTTCGCACTGTCACACTCCCCGGGCAGAAGCCCCCTTACAGTTGGAAGCTTCAGGTCATTCAAGAGAAATACAGTAACTCACTGCACACGCTGAGATTATTAAGAGCAAGGTGACGGTGTCTGATTCATTAATTGCCACCGGGGTTTAAATTATCTACAGAATGCACGCTGGTGCACAGGCGCGCTGCCGTTTGCAGTATCTGAGGAGAGTACATGCATGTGGGTGTGCGTTCCAGGGTTCAAGGCCTACGTGGGATTCATGCAGGTGGAGTACAGCCATACCCACCCCGTGGTGATGGTCTTCCTGCAGCTGCTACGCCTGCCCCTCGTCCAAGCACGGGGTTCCAATCCCTCTGCGTCATTCTCCAACAGCATCTACGTGGACCACACGTACTTGGCCGAGATAGGCACGTGAAACAAAATTGTTTCTTTCATTGACAAAATCAGCTGACCATATAGCTTGTCACCTCTCATGCCAAGTAGTGCAAATTCGATCGACTGCTTGCTGTGGTGAAAATGCAGCGCCAAGAGAAAGACAGAACATCTGCACCAACACTTTTTTTTCACATACGTGACGATACAAACTGTGACTTCGTGCACGTCCCGGTAGGCGAATTTATTGCTTTGGGTAATCGCCTGACCTCCACCTTTTTAGTCTTGCACTTCGGTATAGAAAGCAAATTCGGTTGTTCAAGTTCTTTGCTTTGAGTGGAGTAATCACTGATTTACCTATGAAAAAAATTGAAGTAGCAAACAAGGTAGATGTGTTGCTGTATACTCACTATTTAATTTAGGAATCATCATTCAGTCTGTGTGCGTCTTGCACGTTGCAGGGAGCTCAGGGTACAGAAGTGCTGAAGACTTGCGGCGTCTCAAGATCAGAATGCGATGGCACCTGGCCTTCACGCTGGTTCGCAACCCCCAGTTCCAGCCTCTCCGCAAGGGCCGTCTGCCTTCCAGGAACATCCCTGCTTAAGGCACTACCGACTCATCTTAGTGGCCTCTGCCGACGTCCTAAGATGGCGCTGAACTAAAACAAGCTAAAGCTGTTGGTTGCTAACGGTTTTTGTTGTTGTTGTTGTTATTTTGATCTCTTGCAAAAGTCTCTGGACTAATACATGTATGTGACATTGTTACGCTCGCAAAAGCTGAAGATTTTTTCCGGATGTGTATTCTAACATGCTTTCATTCGCCGTGTTCCTAAAAACCAGTTTCCTTTTGTAGGTTAGACTCGGGAAAATGCGCTGTATACACACATTTCTTTTATGACAATTAAAAAGTGCTCCATTTAATGTATCTTTATCACACGTCAAGACCAGATCTCTCTCTCTCTCTCTCTCTCTCTCTCTCTCTCTCAACATTATTGGCCTGTAAGTGTTTCTTGAACGTACACTGAAGATCTCCCAACGTAATGTGCTATGGTGAATTGGATAAATACCCTCTGTGTATAAATACTACTCTATGAGTCATGAAAATGTTGGTTGAGACTACGGAAGATGTCGAATGATGGCTTCGCAAGCAAGCCTTACTCATGCTTTCCACTGTACATTTGCCAAGTGAAATGAACTAGTTGAAGTCTGTGCAGAAATATCTATCGAATAATGGTATTGCTTATAAATTATACGGCAGTCGAATGGTGCAACGAGGATTGCGTAATTGCTTTTAGAAGCAGTGGAATGCAGAACTTTGCACATGTGACAGATTTGTTTTACATCTTTCGAATAAACGCACTGATGCGGTGTGACAATTTTCTTTTCGACATCACTGTTAAAAGGTTTATACATGTGTATATTTTCGTACGTTTTCAGTTAGAAAGTGATGACGTGGGATGAAATGTCTGACCTAGAATAGAAAACTATTGCAATGCACTTTGTCCATTGTCATGCGATGCTTGACAATGAGTAGCTGGAAGGGGTAGGATAGGTCTGGGAGTCCAGGGGAAGGGGCTAGCACGGGGTTAGGCACGGGAAGGTTCATTTGCGCGAGGAAAGTGCAAAGGGCGTGCAAGCGTCGCGTGATTCTTCGCGCCGACGCGACGAGAGTTTAGTGTCATTCTTCTACCACCTGCTGGGGTGATCGGACGTAGTGGGTGACGGACCTCGGGGTGCGAGGAGGCTGTTACGTGGCCTGGTGAGGTACGTACATGCGTGAGTGTGAGTAAATGTGAGCTCGCGTGTGAGAGGATGAATGTGAGTGGCTCGTATATTGTGCGTAGGACGGGACTCTTGTAATTGACAGAATTAGTGAACTCCTTTTCTCTTCTAACCGTAAGCTGTAAATGGAAGTTGGGTCAGCTCAGTAATTTGGGCAAGAGGAATTTGTCTGTTTTGCTGTTATTGTGAATTTTGGGCTGGCTAATGTGAAAACCTCGTATAGGAGGCGTTTTCTCGCCATTTCTGAACGGTCAGAGTTTGTGAACGTTGGAGGGAAATGGGAGGTGGAATATTGAGTTGAGTTGCCGACGTATTGAGTCGCGGTTTGGTGATTGTCTGCTTTCTTGGTTGCAGGCTTTTCCCTTCCTTTCTTTACTTCTTTTCTCCACGTACCCCCCCGCCTTGGTTTCTACCTTTGGGGCACCTCCTTTGTCTCGAGGGGTGAGCGGTACTGAGCGACGCAAGGTCGTAGTGGAGTTCGACGTTGGAAGGAGTGGAGCGCGGGGAACACGTTGCCGCCGCCTGTCGACCACAGCTGGACAAGTCTACGTGACTGGGGTCGTGGTGGAGTTCGACGTTGGAAGGAGTGGAGCGCGGGGAACACGTTGCCGCCGCCTGTCGACCACAGCTGGACAAGTCTACGTGACTGGGGTCGTGGTGGAGTTCGACGTTGGAAGGAGTGGAGCGCGGGGAACACGTTGCCGCCGCCTGTCGTCCAGGGCTGGACAAGTCTGCGTGACTGGGATCGTAGTGGAGTTCGTCGTTGGAAGGAGCGGAGCGTGGGGACACGGTTGTCCGCCGCCTATCGTCTACAGGGACAGGAGCTGGGCGGGACGAGTTGCCGTGAGTGTACGTCGTGGTTTCCTGGGGAGCCTCGCAGGAACGCCGACTCCCTAGTGGGGTCTGGACATTGAGGAAAGGACAGTCGATCCATGTCGGTAAGGACACATCTTTTCTTACGGGTCGTCTGACAGTCGTCGTGTAAAGATGGTGGATCTCCTTGGGGAGTGTGAATGACATTGTCTCTACTTGTTTCTATCGATTCTCACCGTTATTGGGAAGGTGCCTTTCCCCCTTTTAGAGATGGATGACGTCCCCTCATTGCAGTCTCCTAGCAGTGGTAAGGGGACCAGGGAGGGTGGAAAGGCCGGAGGCTGAGTCGGCCTTAATTGAGGGGTGCTCCTTACCCTCTGTGCTTAGTAGAGCAAGGGAGTTGGTGGGTGCGTGAGTTTTGGGTTTGTGGGTGTGTGGGTTAGTTGCCCATTCTTTTCCCAGTGGATGTGCGGGTGGCTTGGCCATCCCTTTCCTTAGTGAACAGTGAGTTGAGTTTGTGGGTGTGTGGGTGATTTGCCCATTCTTTCTCTTCACCACTGGTTATGGGGATTTTGCTGGGGTTGGGTTGTTTATTGCTGTGTTAAACAGTGAGTTGAGTTTGTGGGTGTGTGGGTGATTTGCCCATTCTTTCTCTTCACCACTGGTTATGGGGATTTTGCTGGGATTGGGTTGTTCATTGTTGTGTTTGTGATTAAATTTCTCTTTTGACATTTATTTCTGCCCCAGTGTCCTTTATCCATTTGTTTGTTGTTAATTGTTAGTGTCGAAAGGAAAGTGGCAATCAGGTTTTGCTGAAAACCTTAGTTAGGATTAGGGTTGTCTTTGTTTAATTGATAGCCTAAATTACTAACGTAAACTACATGTGACATCCATTTTGTAAAGAAGTTGAGGACGAAACTCATTTTCTGTTACATTGTCATGGATAAAAAGAGGTCAAGAACAAAAACCTTGCAAAGTACGTGAAAAAGGAAATGAATATCAATATACATGTACACAAAGGTTTCACATAAACATGAGAAAGTTGCAGATTTCAATACTTTGATGAAGTCGGGTTCATCAAATTTGGGAATTAAACCTTCAACGTTCCATACCAAAAGGCGAAATGAAGTAGAAAGTTCGGAAACGTAGTCATTCACATTACCATTGTCAGTTGCTGTGTCCGGGCCTCGGCCGTACCCCTATCTGCCGGTGCGAGAGCTGCTGGTCGTGGCAGCTCGGGCAGAGGAGCGTGTGAGCGGGCGGCTGTGGTCTGTCGGCGGGCGGCTGCGGTCTGTCGGCGCACGTCGCTCCTCACGGTGAAGGACACCGCCCCTGTAGAAAGCGAAGAATCCTTCTTCCTGTGCTTTATGTATTTCTTCTCGCTGTCGAACTGTCAGGTCTGATGACACGCCAATCCCTTTGGCCTTGAGTTCTTGCCTCTTCTGTAGGATGGCTATTTTATCGGCGGTCCTTCTGACGCAAGCTATCATCGGCCGGGTTTTTCCAGCTGAGCGCCTTCCCACTCGGTGTGCTCTGGTAACGTCGTTCGCAAGCAGAGGGTTGGGGAGCACGTCGTTCACGATCTGCACGAACTTGGTTTCGCAGTCCTCGCGATTTCCCGTGCTTTCGTCGGGTTCAGGCACGCCGAAGAGAAGAATGTTGTCTCTGCGGTTACGCCGCTCTTGTTCTTCTATCTTCTCATCCAGCTCCTCCACTGTGTCGGCAAGTTCCTGATGACTAATTAATAAATTCTCTATTTCCTCTCCCTGAGTCATGATACTCTTCTTGATTTCCGAAATGTCTTTCTCCACTTCTGTTACCTTTCTTGACAGGTCTGCCAAATCATCTCTAATTTTCTGTGTTTCGGTCATTAGTGCTGCCGTAAGCTTCTGTGTCAACTGCTCACCAAATGCCAGCAAATCATCCCTCTCAATCGGTCCCGGGTTGGTCTCAATGTCTGACGCGAGCAATAGCAATCCGGATCGGTCGAAATCATAGGGCGTCGAAGTAGAGCTCGGTTCTACACGTTCAACCAGACCGGACGGTTGGAGGAGATCACTCCCTGTCATGGCGGTGCAGAGGCTCGAGGCAAGGGTTGTAGTGAACATGGCTCGGACTAGGGCAAAAAGCAAGACGACGGAGAGAAGTAGCCATACCGTTTTCATGAAGCGAGTGTCGAAGGAACCTTCGGAACTGTACACCGTTGAGCTGCGGCTGATGTTGCGTCGGTGTTCTCGGAGCGCAAACGTTCCAATGCGAGCACGCCAGAGCCCAAGCTCCACTCCCATGGTCGCCGACCCGAGTGAGCACAATTCAGTCGAAAATTTTTCTAAAAGTCAGAATTGTCACGACTGGTACACACGAAGACGATATTTAGAGAGTTCACACTTACTGAGATTTCTTTCTATGTTACATTGTAGGTTCACACCGTCGATAGAGTCAAGAGTTGGAAGAAAGCAGGCGAACGCTGTATCCCGTTGAGGAGCTCAATCAGAACACGTCCGTCACACTCGAGAGCTGCAGCGGAAGTGAGAGAGAGAGAGAGAGAGAGAAAGTGAGAGAGAGAAAGTGAGAGAGAGAGAAAGTGAGAGAGAGAGAAATAAAGGAGCGAAACTTTTTTGAGTCGCATGGATGAGTGTGAATATATTCTTTCCATTCTGTGATATTTTTCACTGTCGATATGCATGTACATGTATTACATTCTCTAGACTTCACCAGTGGACGCTCTACTGACAAACTTACTAGACCAGGCCTGGTCGACCCCAGCAGCAGTCGAGAAGTTTTTGTCTCCTAGGTTTGGTCATCGCCAAGCTGAAGATTATGGCGAACTGCAAGCAAGGACGAGAAGTGAAATAAAACATAGCTACATTACTATCTGGAACAAACATATCTAAAACACCAAAACGACATCAAACCGGAAACGTGGCTGCATGAAAGTTTGGAACAAAGATGTTTAAGACATTGAAAGGCAATACACTGGAATGGTTCTTTCCTTTTGTTCCATCAACGTTTCAAAACAGGAAAAGACAATGGGTAAAGCAGAAAAACCAATTTACTTTTTTCTCATCCTCTAACATGTTTTGCAAATATTTTAGAAATAGGGATCGTGATAACTGAAATATCCAGAACGTCATGTTGACGAGTCTCGTGCATGACATTAGGGAGAGGGAGAGAGAGAGAGAGAGAGAGAGAGAGAGAGAGAAAGTGAGAGAGAGAAAGAGAGAGAGAGAGAGAGAAAGAAAGAGAGAGAGAGAGAGAGAGAGAGAGAGAGTTTCACTCGAGCAAGGAGACAGGAAGTGTGTAAAACGTAAGTGGAGGCTGGGGCTGCATATGTTAACTGTCAGGGTCGCATGTGTGTATTTTTCAAACAAGCCTTGTAAGTTTTGTAGTTGTACTGTGCATCTCGATAAAGGGACAATACAGACAATGAGCCCATGGATTGCTGTACACACAGCCTCTGCGGCAGTAATATACGTTAAATATACAACACTCACCGCTGGAGCAACCATGGCCCAGTAGAACACCATGTCGTTAATCATCTCATTGCAAGGTTCCCTGAAAATAACATTAAATCAAAACGTTTGGGCTCCAGATAATGCGCACCATCCTTCGATACGAGAATACATTTTAAAATTGATCACAGCAAGATAAGGACGATTATAGCATGCACACACGTATTGATTTTTATTCACAGAACTTTACCACAAAGTAAACGAAGTTCCGTCACCAGGATTTCTGTCAGCATCGCATTTACGAAATGAAATTGTCGGTGTAATCATTGTCAAACAAAATTATTCATTTTCCGTCACCGATTCACGTATTTGTACAGAAGGTACACACTGCGGACACGCATTCCATCCACAAGCGCACACATCTTATACACATTTATCTCTTCGCAATCGTTTATGCACTCGCACACGTACACATACGCACACGTACACATGCACACAGACAGACACACACATATAGACACACACACACACACACACACACACACACACACACACACAAACACACACACAGACACAGACACACACACAAACACACAGACAAACACATATACACACATACACACCCACACAAACACACACCCACACACAAACCCCCCCCCCACACACACACACATTCACCACGGAATGCATCCATGGCATGGAATCAAAAGAAACCTTCGTCATCAACCTTTGCAGTGAATCGATTTTTTAAAGTAGACGCTGACAATGGGACTAACAGCTTCTGGATCTGGATCTGGATCATGTAAGTTGCAGTGACCACTTCTGGTTGTCG
>JAWQFJ010031842.1:0-17500 GCA_034096865.1 Theodoxus fluviatilis | reverse complement strand
GGTCTTACACAAATACAGTTATTCTGTTATGGTGTTGAAAAAGACGTGAGCTAATCAAAGCTGACATCAGCCCTGCAACGAACAATGAAGAAGTAAAAACCTTAGAGCATCTGGGCTGCAGAACAAAAATGACTTGCGTAGTGGGTATTTGTATGTCATATTCATAATGACAGATAAACCCCACGTGTGATTGTGCAACAAGTGCCAAAGATGACTGCATGATATTAATAAATATGCTTTATTGCATGATATCTCAATTTGTTTGGAAAATTATGTTTGAAACCAATAGCTCTACAGAATGCAAATAACTTCAGTTTAGCCATATTGACGAGTTACAGACGTGAAATCCTGCTGACAGTTCGACATTCAATCGGATTCGCTGATACTCGCGTCTGCAGTGATTAGGCTTAATTAAATGTTGTTCTAGTCAACAGGATGGTTTTGGTTTTAAATTGAGTTAATTCACTTGCAAATCGTATCGTAATGCCTTACCACTGCAGACTCGCTCCAGAATTCTTATTGTAACAACAGTAACTGAGATACGTTTGTAATTGCATTAAAGTGGGCGCGTGAGCCCCTCTGTGTTTGTCTGTGTGTTTGTCTGTGTGTTTGTGTGTTTGTCTGTGTGTTTGTCTGTGTGTCTGCGTGCCTGCATGTGTGCGTGTCTCTGTGTGTGTGCGTGTCTCTGTGTGTGTGCGTGTCTGCATGTGTGCGTGTCTCTGTGTGTCTGCGTGCCTGCATGTGTGCGTGCCTGCGTGTGTGCGTGTCTCTGTGTGTGTGCGTGTCTCTGTGTGTGTGCGTGTCTGCATGTGTGCGTGTCTGCATGTGTGCGTGTCTCTGTGTGTGTGCGTGTCTCTCTGTATGTGCGTGTCTCTGTATGTGCGTGTCTGCATGTGTGCGTGTCTGTGTGTGTGTGCGTGTCTGTGTGTGTGTGAGTGTCTGTGTGTGTGCGTGTCTCTGTGTGTGTGCGTGTCTGTGTGTGTGCGTGTCTCTGTGTGTGTGCGTGTCTCTGTGTGTGTGCGTGCCTCTGTGTGTGTGCGTGTCTCTGTGTGTACGTGCCTCTGTGTGTGTGCGTGTCTCTGTGTGAGTACGTGTCTCTGTGTGTCTGTTCATGTCTCTGTGTGTGCGTGTCTGTGTGTGTGTGTCTCTTTGTGTCTATGTGTGTCTGTTCGTGTCTCTGTGTGTCTGTGCGTGTCTCTGTGTGTCTGTGCGTGTCTCTGTGTGTCTCTGTGTGTCTGTGCGTGTCTCTGTGTGTCTCCGTGTGTCTTCGTGTGTCTGTGCGTGTCTGTGCGTGTCCGTGCGTGTCCGTGCGTATCTGTGTATGTCGTGTCTGTGCGTCTGTGTGTCTGTGTGTGCGTTTGTGCGTCTGTGCGTTTGTGTGTGTGTGCCTCTCTCTCTCTGCCACTCTCTTTCTCTCTCTGCCTATCTGTCTCTCTCTCTGCCTCGCTCTCTCTCTCTCTCTCTCTCTCTCTCCCTCTCTCTCTCTCTCTCTCTCTCTCTCTCTCTCTCTCTCTCTCTCTCTCTGTGCCTCTCTCTTTCTGCCTCTCTCTGCCTCTCTCTCTCTCTGCCTCTCTCTCTCTGCCTCTCTCTCTCTCTCTCTCTCTCTCTCTCTCTCTCTCTCTCTTTCTCTCTCTCTCTCTCTCTCCCCCTCTCCTCCCTCCCTCCCTCTCTGTGTGTGTCTCTATGTATGTAAATGTGTGTGTGTATGTGTGTGTAAGTGTGTGTATGCATGTGTGTGTGTATGTATGTATATATGTGTGTGTGTTTATGCATGTGTGTATGTGTGTGTATATGTGTGTGTGTCTGTGAGAAGTGGGAACACAATTAATGTCTCTACGCCATTGCAGTCTCAACCTCAACATCCACGAACAAACGCTTGGAAGTGAACATAAACCAGCTCTCGCTCCAGCAAGCAGACTGCATAACAAACCAGTAGAGGCAGATGAGCTTTTGCTATTGTTGTTGTTGATTTTCTCCCCAAGAAAACCTGCCTACAATAGATCCAATGGTTTGATATATCCAAAGAGTTATAGAGTATATATTAAAATTGATGACGTGACTATGGTACAACTTTTCAGTGATGTATCGCACCAAATCTTTAGTAAATCTTGTTATAATTACTCAACATGTTTCCAATGTTTTTCCAGGAGAACGTGCGGACAAAGTCTGGGTATAAATGGGCCTTGTCAAAGGAAACGCGTTTCCAGAGTTTTGCCCAATGTAATCAAAGCACGAGTGTGGGCGGCATTTTTTACTCTTGCGAAACAGGCCAGTTCTTGCGAAACAGGCCAGTTTGGGAGTTATAAAAATAGCTTTCACCCAGCGGTGACTGAAGCAGCTCCTGCACACAGTGACATACGAGATAGCAATGCTTGCTTTCATCTACTCAGGATTTGCATTGAAAGCGGTTCTGGTGCTTAGGGAAAGCAGCAATCCTTTCTTGTAATGGAAAGGAGTAACGGCAACTATACGTCCGTGTAGACCGCAGGGCGTGGCATCGGATCGTTCAGGTCCGCTCAGCCAAAATATGGACGATGTTCCCATATTATATTATGATAGTACATGGTATTGGGGATTGAAAACAACAATGTTCCCTCTTCGATCGTATCTATTAAACAGTGAAAAATGACTTTTAAAGTCCGAAATTGTATGGCAAGGATTGCCTCCCTTTCGATTCAAAACTATACAGGAGTTACTTCCCGTAACACATTTTGATAATTTTGGCCAATCCGAAATTAGGTCAGATTTACTGCGGATTGGCCGCAAAATGTAAACAACGACTACATCAAGCCTTTTACCGATATTACGTGGGCAAAAGCCTTGCATTTTGCTTCTGAGTGGAAATTACTTGATGGGGAAGCGAGTTCTGTCATGGTCGCGTTCAGTGAACAGGTTGAACGTGGCGTTATCGGCGTTGGTAAACCTTGGTGTATCATCGTTCGTGTTGTCAACGTTTAACGTGCAATGTCATGTGAAACTTCAGCGGAAAAAACGGCTGGAATCCAAAAACACCGTGTCTGACAATGACGCCTCAGTAGACTCCAGCAACAAGCGTGTGACAAGAGGGAAATCTGTTTCATCCATTGGAAAACTTCCAGCCAGAAATAGTGGTGTGCTTCCGTTAATATTTATATTGGAGATACGCGTCTGAAACTGATATTCATCGCTTAAACAAAGATCAGGTTGGCTTTGAAAAGTATCAGTTTCAGACCACAAAATCTATAGTTTGTTTCTTACAATCTTACAAATCAGTACATTCTTTAGCATGACCAATTGAGTAGCAATTCTATATTGTCAAATGTTATATATATACATGTAATCATTGCATTAAAAATTCAATTAAACAGGTGAAACAATTCAGAATAAAGAAAGAAGCCCAAATATGAAATGCAAGCAAGAAAAACATTTCAAATGCTAAGAAATGGTTACACTTAAATAAGGACTTGGCTCTCAAGCTCAGAGCTCTCCTTGGCCCAAGCAACTTAATGGATTAATTTCTAAACATTAAAAAGCAGATCCATAGTGATATGCTCAAAGAAACTATCTTCAAGATGACAGGTGTCCATTCATCATTTCATGTATATTAAGAATAGTTTAATAATGTATTCTCAGATTAATAATAATCTGCCCCATTGATTATGTTTGATCCTGTTAAGAGGGAGCATTGTTCAAAACAAATTCCATAACATCTCCTCAAGCAATTAATCACAATTTTACACCTTCAATGCCTTTCTTATATTTTTTTGCCTTGTCAGCATGAAATTTCCCACAAGAGCAAAGCTTGTACGGCCTTTTATTCTTGACCAACATGAACTGGACTACAACAGTCATGATCACAACAATGAAACAATTATTATGACAAAAGAGCTGACTATATACTTCAAGATATTCCATGCATCATAATAATGTTTTGAGACCACATCAAAGCATCAGGATACCCAAACTATGCATTTTGACATTTATAAAAATGTGGTTTTTAAAACATTTGCTTTGGAAAGTACACATGCATGTTCAATGCATGAAAGCTTGAAAACTCCAAGACAAACCACATGGAATGAGAGGCAAGGTAAATTAAAATGAGCTCTGAATAATGACAATAGTTCTGGAATATGCACATGTTTTGGTGCATGCACATAATCTCAGTTGATAGACGCTTGTGGAAAAACTGAGAGCTAAATTTCAAGTTCATAAACAGCCAGTGTACATTGTTGCATACAAGGGTGAATTATTGCACTCTGACACAAGCTAAACATTAGAGTGTGTGGTGGTAGTGTTCCCTTGAGGTGCTGAAGTTCAAATTTTAAGCTTTCCAAGGCAAATGTTTTGAAAACCACATTTTTTTAAAAGAAAGTATTGATGTGGTCTTATCATTCACGTGTAGTCTAGTTTATATCTAAAGAACAGAACATTGGTCGAAGTCATGAGTATATTGAAACGGTTAACATATTTGTCACATGTTATGTTAACTACCAGTTGAGTTAGTGGGAATCCAATCATTATTTGGTTTAAACATTAGCCAGACACAAAAGACATTAAGCTGAAAAGAAAATGCTCTTGTTGGCAATCTATGCTGCTGTTTTATGTTGTCTTGCAATGTGCTATTCATATTACTGACTGGCATGGTATTATTGACATAAATGTATATCATAATGATAAGTTGATGTCCAGCTGATAAACACAATCTGTCCTACTCACCCACCCCCACCCTCCACTTCCATCCAACTCCATTTCATTTAAATAATCAACCTTTGGAACGATAAACAAGAATCATCTTTGTCACGGCCCGGGTGGATGACTACTGATGGAATTGTAGTCCCGTGCAGATATATTAATTTGTTGTTTTATTTTAAGGGGCAATTACCCGATTGTCCACAGACTTAAGAAGACACCCTACTCAAAACAATGCCAAACAAGATATGAATCAAATGTAACAGTTTAATAACATAACACAAAGAAAAGCCAGTCAATGCAAATAAATCCCACACCTCAAACTCGCCAATTCCAGTATGCGGGAACACTCCAACAGTAAGTCCACAATAAATCTCTCCAAAGTACACACAGCATTACTTCACATTCAAGTCAACACTGACTACAACTTGCCAATTGCAATCTGCTAGAACATTCCAGCAGTAAGTTCGCCATAAATCCAACGAACACTTCCAACCATCACAATGATTATTAACAATATTTTCAATTCAACTTCAAAGTGTTCTTTAACTAAAGACAACGTGCATCCCCCCCTTCCAATCCGTCAACCGTGATGGCTCTGCACCAATACCACAGGCACACACAAAACAAGAATGAAAGTCTTGCCGTACTAGAAGCTTGGCGTGGTCAGTGTCCCTGACGTCGTCAGCAGACGTCAGACTTCCGCAGGCACTAAGGTAAGATGAAACCAAAAAGAGAACAGCTTTGGACCGTCAAGATGTCACAGTTAAAGGCTTGACGACGAGGCAAAAATTTTCCCCTCTGGACACCAGTAAAGAGACTGGCAAGCCAAAACCAGGCCTTGCCAACCGGGCACAACGGCCCCCTGAGACACTGCTCAGAAAAGAACCACACACACAGTAACCGACAAAATGCTCTTCCAACTCTCAAAACCCCCATGAGGAAAAAACAGACCCTTAATATTGAGTCCATTCACGCACAAAGAAAATGTTGTGCACGTGCTGACGCAGGACACCCCGAATTGCACGTGCGAAACGGTTAAAAAATAAATGCAGTCAGCAAGTGCTGACACTGCAAAACACGTAAAGGTGCATCATGCCGGTTTTTAAAAGGACTGGAAGTGAATTTAAAGTTCCACCACATATTTGAGTCGTGACAATCTTCACTCATTACCTTCACCTTCTCAGTACTAAAAAGGTTGTACTGACCTAGGCATGTAATCTTATTATGCTAACGAGAAACAAACACCCGCAAAGTAAGAATATATATCACAGCTTCATATTATGCTTATAAAAGATCACTGTTCAAAGAGCGACTTTGTACGTTAGGTCTACAATACGTATCTGAAAACAATTGCTCGTGGTCGTTCTGTCTTTATCTTATCTTTTGTTGTTATCAAAAACAAAGCTAGGTAGTTCTGTCTACTCATAATGGAGACTGAAGGGATACACCGTGCACAGGGACCTCGATTCTGATTTCTTACCGTTGAGGGCTTTTCCTTCTGAACATACTGTGACAGCGGTGTATGCATGTCTCGTTTTGAACATTTCATCGAAAAATCAATCTAAATTACCTGTAATATCATTACCCAGTGGGTAACTGATGGAGGTCAAAGCTCTTGTCTGCAAAACACACATGCACGCGCGCATTCACACATCCTCATAGGTACCACTCGTATGAACGTGACTTTGTTATACAAACAGAGCAGAATTGGAAATGTACAGAAAACCGTCCGGCGGAATATTACATTACGCCAAAGAAAATATTATGCTGATATTTCTGTCTGGCAGATCTAATCAGAAACAAGTAATCGTTGGGCACAAAATCGTCTTGATAGACATGTATCAACATAATGTCACTAAAGAGGAGTATACGCTCAGTGACGCTGTTAGATGAACATGTAGATCTTGGAAGGAAGACATGCACATACGCAGTCGTTTTGAGTTCTGAATCACAACCAAACTGAAAGCAAAATACTCTGAAGGAGCGGATTCACAGTCACCACACCAGTGCAAACTGAATGCACAGGTGAGGTCCTTCCTATCAGATCTATAGGTGTGTCCACCCTGTGATATTTGCACTGTCGATGTTCATTTTGGCATGACCATTCTTCATTGGCTCGAACTTCACGTCGTCCTCTATCGCACCCGATGACATCCCGGGCATGTCCGAGAGTTTCTGGAACTTTCCCTCCTTGATGCCGCGGTTGCGGGCCTGGATGTAGCCCTTGCGGTACAGTCGGATCTGGGGGTTGTTGATGAGGGTGTAAGCGACGTACCAGTTGAAGAGTGCCGCCCGCCGCCTTCGGTCGCGTTCACTCTCCTTGGTGGTGATCCCTGGATCAGACAGAGGTCAAGGTCAAGATATGGCTACCATGGCGACGGAACTACAATGGTCATGTCACTTTTGACGATAGGAGTTTCAACTTCATCTAGATATGGCAAAATATGTCTCTCAGGGAGTGTGATTCTTTTATTACTCTCTTTTTACTCGTCGTCTTAATCCCACTCAGAACCCTCTCCTGTCTCCTCCACCTCCTTACCATCGTCATTGATCACTCGTTTATACCATCATCAATATTCATTGTTACCACCACCATGAAACCAACAACATCGACTCCAACACCAGCACAATTTCATCAATATGAAAACGACATCAACAATTACAGGAACCAAATACAATTGCTAGAAACATCGTCGTCGTCACCGTCTTCATCACCATTGTTATTGTCGTTGTTATCGTCATGACCATTGTCGACATCACATCCATGACGTCGCACGGAAGCGTAATACCTAGCTCCACGGCGGACGCGTCACCCTGAACGGACTGCTCGGATCCACCCAGGACGTCGGCCCTCTGACCTCTGGCCTCGATGACGTTGGCGCGGAGCAGTCTGAGGAAGACCAGGAGGACGGGGTGGGTCTGTGCGCACTCCACGTGGATGAAGCCCACGTAGGCTGCAAAGCCTGCAACAGTCCAGCACAGCTTCGTGAGTGCAAAGGTCAGGAGAAAGGAAACTCGAGAGCATTCTGACAGCGCAAACCTTCACCATGGACGCCACACTTTCTTCATCCGTGGTCTGTATTATTCAGGCAGGATGTTCTGCTAGCCAGGCCTGACGCTACGGCGTGTTGTTCTTTTAAGCGGCTGCTTGCGGCCTCTGAGTGCGGAACGCATATGCTGTGTAATATATCGTGTGACGTCATCAACTTCTTGATGTACAATACATTCTCTTCATTCTTCTAAATCCCTATCTGAAAGAAATGTCATCTCCAACATTTTATGGATAGTTCCTTGGTTGAAACCCTTCCTTTAAGTAAAATTTCATCAGAATCCGTTTTGACTTTTTAACATTTAATTTGCTTGGCGGAGGTAAAGATGTGTGAAATGCAGCTGGAATGCTCGATACTGTAACACTGAGTAGGAAGAGGCAATACAAGTAAAGCATCTTGACTAGAGATGCCACTCGAGGATCCATGCAGCTTTGACGACTGCTACAGCTAACTCCAAGCGACAGCCGGCGAATTCTCTTTAAAGGCGGTACTTAACAAGTGGACGCTACTGTGTATAAATGCCTCGCGTTCAGTGTCCAGACATAATGTTTGGTAACGTGACATCTATTTCAGGCTGAGCGCGCAGCATTTGTATGTCTGGCTGACACTTGAACACGTGAGTCTTGTGTCTGGGCACCTCTCTTCTGATCATCTGTCTTGACGGACTCTTGTTCGAAGAATTCTAGAAAACTGACTGCTCGAACCACTCAGCTACATGATAAGGCATATATAATCACTAAATGGTTTACCCGTCTCCACCTGTTCCCACCTGTTCCCACCTCCACCTTTTCCCGCCTCCACCTGTTCCCATCTCCACCTGTTCCCGTCTCCACCTTTTCCCGTCTCCCCCATTTCCTGTCTCCACTTTTTCCCTTCTCCACCTTTTCCAGTGCAGCACGAACCACACGTTGGAGCCGAGTTTCCTCCCTTTACCCTCTCACGTTGGAGCCGATTTGCCTCCCTTTGCCATCAATAGTCCCATGACTAAACAGTTTCAGAGGGAATATCTCTGAAACGGTCGGAGGTACGCCTTCCAAAATGCGACCACTACCCCCATCCAGTCACGGGGGAGCGACATGCCAAATTTCGCGGAGATCCGTGCACATGCGGCCAAACGAATAGAGTGGATGGACAGATATCCTCACAGATAGACACAAACCGTTTGGGTTTTATATATTTAGACTAGATGGTTTACCCATCTCCACCTTTTCCCATCTCCACCTGTTACCGTCTCAACCTGTTCCCATCTCCGCCAGCTCCCGTCTCCACCTGTTCCCGTCTCCACCTTTTCCCGTCTCCACCTTTTCCCGCCTCCACCTTTTCCCATCTCCACCTTGACCCGTAAAACCTGGTGCAGCACGAAGCACATGTTGGAGCCAAGTTGCCTCCCTTTACCCTCTCACGAAGCACATGTTGGAGCCGAGTTGCCTCCTTTTGGCGTCAACAGTCCCACGACTAAAAAGTTCCAGAAGGAATATCTCTGGAACGATTGGAGGTATGCCTTCCAAAACGCAATGACTAACCCCATCCAGTCATGGGGGAGCAACATGCCAAATTTCGCGGAGATCCGAGCACGGGCGGCCGAACGCATAGAGCAGACAGACAGATATCCGGACAGACAGATATCCACACAGATAGACAGAAACCGTTTGGGTTTTATATATTTAGATGTATCTCAGCGGCCCAAACTTCAAAATTACTTCGTCAAAGAGCTCGATTTAAATAATGTAGTGATTTAAACGAACTATTGATGTATTCTACTAATATTTATTTGGTTACATACTCTTTGCATTTGTGCCAGTATTTATAAAAATGAGCGTTTTGCATGAGACCCGAAGATGAACATTTGTTTACTAGTGTAACTGAGCATAGCTCGTAGTAATGTCATGTGTGACCTACTAGTTAAGCACAAAAGATCGGCATATTTGAGCGAGACAGGCACCAACGTCGAGTTTTGTTTGCTAGTTACGCACTGGTTTAACACTGGACTAAAGGAGCGAGAAGGACCATGACAAGGTGAGCACAAATAGAATGGTATGACAGAAAGGAGCGGTTCAAAGTTGGTGCATAATTGTGGAGGATGTTCTTGGATATATAATACCTTTATTGATAGTCTTTCTTTATAAGAATGTAGTTGCGTTCAAACAGAAAAATATTTTGGCAATGTGTCTTAGCGACCTCATGAAAGAGATGCAACTCCTCTCCCTCTCTCTCTCTGTCTCTCTCTCTTTTTCTCTCTCTCTCTCCCCAACCTCTGTGTGAGTGTATGTGTATTTGTATATTTGTGTATATGTGTGTGTGTGTGTGTTTGTGTGTGTGCTTACTTATCTTCTCATTATTATACATAGAAGATCTCTGTCACTATGAAATATGTCACCATCACTACTACTACTACTACTACTATTGTCATTGCAACTACTGCTACAACTGCTGACAATAATCAATACTGAAATACTTATAGTACTGCTACCACTGACTACCGCGCTCTCCTCTGCAAGCATACATGGTACCTTTCTAAACCTTACTTCTCCTAGAGAGGTTGTCATAGCTTCCATTACATTGAGTGTCAAAGCTGATTTTTTAATTATTCTCACTTCTGTGTTAATGTTTCTCTCATCCCACTGCTACGTCACTAACCAGACGCCGACTCAGCTTACCTGGGTCAAAGAACTGGAACCTGCGGGGCAGCGTGCTGTTGTCCAGACGAGGCAGCATGTATGTGCCGATGGCGATGGCTTTGATGATCCTCAGCAGACAGGAGACCAGACCCAGGAAGATGTTGTAGAAGAACATGTAGTAGGTGAAGATAAACAGAGCCCTCCTGCAGCGGGAAAAACAAGAGAGGCAAGCAATGTCGCCAGTTCTTTACTCTTACCGACACTCTAAGAATTTTTATGAAATAGGTAAGAAGTCAATAGTTACGAGCATGCAGTTTGTTCAACATTACAGTTTATGAGAATTTACGTTGTAAAGAAACACATAGGACGGGTCGCATTAATTAACGCTACATTTTAAAGGGGACGCAGATGTGGTTTTTTCTTTCTCGTATTGATGGATAATTTACTTTCGTGTCAAATAAAGGGAATTCTATGAAGACTCCAAAGATTACAGGAGAACAAAGATATCGTCACATAGCGCTGCATGTGCTGCTGTACAATATGTAAATAGGTAAGTAGCAGTGGTCGGGACAGTCAGTATAGTGCTCTCCAGAGTATCGGTAACAGCAGTAGGATATTGAAGCTTAACTATCGAGAAGCATCTCGACAACAAATAAATAATGTTTGATGATAACAACTTACTGCATACTTATATGATATTTCATATTACAGAACTGAAAATCGTTCAGGAATGACACATGAGGGCGATTTAGGGCTACACACATTTGGCTTGGTCTCTTTCCAATGTCCAGGTACAGGAAGCGTAGCTGTTGATGTTTGCGGTCTTGTTACCTGTTATCGAGTGCAAAAATCCCGCCTCGACTCTGGAGGAAGACGAATTTGGCGAGCAGTATTTGCGAGACTTGGACGGCAATATAGATCAGCACCACTGGCCTGTAAAGATACGCACACCACGGGGGTCATCCATTTTGGCTGCAGAGGTATGACCTTGAACCATAAATAAAATTTCAACATATCACACTATTTTCTTTATTAAAAAACAACAAGCGGTGATTCTTACATACATAAGGATTACAAGTCATGAATGCTTTTCAAACCTATCTTTGTGTATTCTTTAAAGAGTACAAGTGCTGATTTTTACATGCAGAACGATTACGAGTCATGAACTATTTTCAAATATATATGTGTGTATTCTTTATAAAGTACAAACGCTGATTCTTTTCTTACACGAAAAAACGGAACCGGCTTGTTTGGACAATGGAATCCTTGGTCATCGTCTGTTTGGCTGCAGTGGTATTCTTTGCGTCATGAATAAGTTTTATACCTACGGTGTTATGATTTATTCTTTCAAGAGTGCAAGTGGTACTTCTTCCTTGCAACACATTCAGCCAGATCGAACGCTCACTATCAAGGCAGGACGATCGCTCGGTTCACTGAAACGGTCCTTCCTTCTCATGGCCATATAACTAGTAAGGAAGAATACAAACGTCGGCCTTGTTGTCACCAATTGTCCCTTCTGTAGAGGCACAGGCAGGCTGGCAGGAAGAAAGAAAGACAGAGACACACACACTCTTATACACAGAGGCATGCAGTCACGATCGCATGCACGCACGCACGACACACACGTGCGCGCAAACACACGCACACACACACACACACACCACACACATAAGCACGTGTTGTTCGTCCGTCGAGTCGACGAGGACCACTCTAGTCATCCGGGGGGTTGCTGGGACTGGCTCTGTCTGTGTGTGCGCAGATGGCTAACGAGGCCGATCCTGGCACGGAAGGTTCGGGAACAGAAGGGACATGGGACAAGTGGGACGTCTCCAGGAGGGTTGACAGCACGGGCCTTTCGGGCTTGTCTCTTCTTTTCTGCGGTGGTGATCCTATTTGCCTCGCATGTCTTGGCACCTTGGTGGATGGAAGAGTGCCAGGTGGATCGGTCCATTGCAGCTCGTTCCCACGTGTCTGGGTTGATGGCAAAAGCTTTCAGTGAAGCTTTCAGGGTGTCTTTGAAACGCTTCTTTTGCCCACCGTGGGACCGCTGGCCATGCTGGAGCTCGCCATAGAAGAGTCTCTTTGGCTGTCTCTCGTCTGGCATCCGGACTACGTGCTCTGCCCAGCGAAGCTGTGACTGCATCAGGAGGGTGAAGATGCTGGGAAGACCTGCTTTGGTCAGTACCACTGTGTCTGGAATTTTGTCCTGCCACTTTATGCCGAGGATCTTCCTGAGGCTTGTTGTGTGAAAGTGGTTCAGTTTTCTAGCATGGCGTTGATAGACAGTCCATGTTGCACATGCATATAGCAGTGTGGGGAGCACCACTGCCCTGTATACTTTCAGCTTGGTCTGAATGGTAATGCCTCTTCTTTTTCAGACATTTGGATATAACCTGCCAAAAGTGGAGCTGGCTCTGGCAATTCTAATGTTCACTTCGTCATCGATGGTAACATTCTGAGACAGTGTGCTGCCTAGGTATGTGAAACGGTTCACTGTGTTTAGTCTCTGGCCGTTGACAGTGATGTTGGGCTCAACGTAGGGCTTTCCAGGCGCGGGCTGATGGAGGACTTCAGTCTTCTTTGTACTGATCGTCAGACCAAAGTTTGTGCAGGCGCTGGAGAACAGGTTAACGTTTCGTTGCATGTCGGCTTCTGACACAGCGTTGAGGGCACAGTCATCAGCAAACAGCAGATCTTTGATGATGTCTGTCATAACCTCATAAGCACGTACGTATACAAGCAAGCAATATCCGCAATTGTTTCAAAGCGTTACATTCCGGCATGTCATAAATGACTTAAATATGTTTTGGTATTTCACAGACTTTTCAGGAAAACTGCTTTTAAAGTTTTCCATAACATACACATGTACGTACACGCACGCATACGCGTAAACGCGCTTGTGGGCGAAGTCGCATACTTTTTCGGGACACGCACCACAACCGTTGCAGGAGCGTCAGCAACCAGCTGGTGACCTCATACTTGATGAGCATGACTATCACGCCGACAGCCGATGTGATGATTGTCATTACGATAAGCTGCACAATGAAGCCTGCAGAAAGAAAAACACCGCACTTTACACACGTCAATCGATGCGCCTGCAATAAAGGTATCCAAAACATGGACACTAAATGACTACTTCATGTTAAAGTAGTATTTAATATGCCAACACTCTGAATGAAAGGTGCTCATTAAGGGGTGTTCTAGAAACAATAGTCGAGCATATTCTCATGATTACAACAACATACTTGAAAATACCGACTACTGCCAAATAAGTTGTATATTTAAACATTTTCGAATCAATATACACAAGACACATGCGTACTATGTCCCACTTTGAATATGTTCCACGTTGAACGTAGTACGTACGTCACAAATTCAAGTCACGTGACCTTTTTTTGTTCTCTCGTTCAGTGTCATATGCGATCTCACAAATCAGCTTCAAACACAAAGTGTCACTTTTCTCAACAACAACAAAGAGGATAACGATGTACTTCAAACAAGATGTGCAGTCTGTACATATGTGCATTGCTGTTTCGCTTCTGAAAAAACTTTGCGCTTTTCCTTTTCGAAAAACCTTATCATAAACATGTGAAACGGGTGCTGTTCCTTAATAAAGTTTGCTTACTCAACCGTGAAAGAATGGCTTCAGAAAAGGTACTGGCATTGTGGGCTATGGGTCTAAACCAAGAATCGGAGTAGAAGCATAACCTTCTCATGACAAACTGACAGGAATGATCTCTCTGGTCAATCGTGTCAACAGTCTGTATAGCCGCCACTGTTTGCGAGTTACTGAAGCCATTATTTTTGCATGCGGGAAACAAGGATTGCGCTCCATGAATGCTGAGCTTTGAAGCACTTGCAAACACTGTTTCACTCTTACAGATTAAGGTTTCCCCAAACTACTCGATAACGCGTGAACAAAAGCTAAATATTGTCAATTCGTCGTCTTTTTTAGCCTCCTCTTGTTCTCTCTCATATACTTCCGGGTTATAGTGATATGGTATAATTATCAGTTATTCTTTTCCCCCCGCCTCTAAATGCACACACCTGAGCCTTGTTCAGGAGGCTCAGCGATTCACAGCGATGCACAGCGCTTGCGCCGTGAAACGGCTTGTTCAGGACGCGCAGCGCTGCAAAGCGCCGAATCACATGCAGCGCTTTGCAGTGCTGCGCGTCCTGAACAAGCCGTTTCACGGCGCAAGCGCTGTGCAGCGCTGAGCAGCGCTGTGAATCGCTGAGCCTCCTGAACAAGGCTCTGGTGATTGACAGACACGATCACTGCTGTTGCAGGACCAACCCAAGACTTGAGTGTGTCTTTAAGTGTCAGAGAGTGGTTCCATAGATATATACATTCGAGTATACAAGTATTCAAGGGAGGTAACCTTGAATACAGTGTGTTATCTGCTTGTTAGCAGGAACAACGACAAAACAGATTTTATAAAACCACACTTTGCCGATCACTTGCTGATAATTGAGAACGCATGGAGAGATAGCATTATTCGTCTTTGAGCAAAATTTATATTTTCTCACAACCTGACGTGTTTTCACCAAACTCTCGTCTGGACATTTAACGCAGAATACAGGGGTCATCTACTTGCATAAAAGATAGTCGCTCGGATGGATTTCCTGTCGGTTCCACATGAGTGTCGTTGACTAGATTGGATGGATGGGGTTTTACGACCTATCAGCCTCTGGTGGCTATGTAAGGCCAATCATCACGAACAATCGATAGTGTTGGTTTCCCTCATTATTTACCCTTTACGAATCGTGTAGGGAGACACGGTCGGTCTATTCTGTTAACCCCCAATCCACAGGAGAATGCGTGTCGTGTTTGCGCCAAGCAAAATTATGTGCAACAATCATTTCACGTTGTGAGTACATGAGACGGAAATGGTCTGAATGGAGTGAAATGGTCTTTTAGTCAACCCCTGATGGATGAAGAGCCGTCGTTTATCCTCTATTTCATGGCTTAAAACGATCACAGTGTGTGCTGTTGTATCTCAAACGTGTGCAATTCTGAACAGGAATTCCACATGATAGTCACACTTTGAGAGGCAGACATACATACCCCATGCAATGTATCCAACCTGATAGCCAGCGTAACGCATGAATCCAACCTGTGAAGGGAAAATAACTTATTGAAATCGCTATCTGTAAAAGCAGCATGGACATATCTACCGCAGCGAGTTGATTTGTGTGTGTATAGTTTCTTTGACAATGAAAATACTCAGCTTTACCCATTCGATTACCTTTCAGAATACACGTAGAAGCTGAAATCCAAACTTTGAGGAGACAAAATGCATGTGATAGTTGTTACTTCTATGGAGAAAAAGAGTAAACACAAATTGTTTCGACCCATAGGAAAACAGCATTTGCAGAGAGCTGCATGCCTCAACAAAGAAATAAAAAATAAACGTTTAAACGTCACGGGAGACCTACAGTTTCAATACATATGTCTCCTTCAAAACGCCTGGAAAGAAAAGCAAGCCATATATTATCGAAAGATCGAGTGAGCAAATGTTTTAATATACGTATCTGGGGCTCACACATCAAAAAGCAATCAAAAGACGGTTTCGCTTCAGTGCAGAAAAAGGACGATGTACGAACCAGAAGACTGTCATTGTTCCTGGTTTTCATTGGAGGGATGTGATTGTTTTTTCCTTTGTAAACGTTCAGTACGTTGGTTCTGGAACAAGGAAAGGCAATAAATGCAGGGAAAAAGAGAACGTGTGATTCGCATATTGGCGCGGAAAGTCTTTGAAATATATTTCCAATGTAAATATTCCACCTGATTTTCTTGGTCCGAGAAACTGCGCAGTTTCATAGCACACCTTCTTGGTATAATTATGATACAGGAACAAATATTGAAGAAAAAAAAGTTGGTCTTCATTATGTGAAAATGGCATGATATTGGTTATTGCTATACACGCGTTATTCAGCGTGGGATTAACTGTAATTCACATGCAGAAGAAAGTATTGTCTTAAGATTTACCACAATGGGTCATAGAAACAGCAAGACTACTCTATTCCTTCTACTATTACACTGGACATGAAATTAGCTGTGAAATACTACCAGGTTCTCCACTGCACGACTGTACTTCATTTACAAAGTTTGTGCGGTTTTTCGTTTGTATTTAAATGACCTGTTGTTTATTGATAATAAGGTAGAAAGTTTTCCGTGTACTGTGAAGCCACAGTCGCTCTAGTTATGGCATACATTCTTCTCTTGGTTGTTACTTTGTACTGTTACATTAATTTTGTTTAAGAAAGTTTACTTCCCTACAATTTCATTATTTAATAATTGTGAAAGTGCATGTTTATCTAAATAGCATAATAGCTTATCAACAAACAAACAAAAACTTTCGCATGAAATAATATCTGAAAAAGCATATTAGCACGTGTCTGCAATTTATTTTCTCTGCTTTTCAAACACATTATTTGTGTCCTTCTTTTTTATCTACAGTACATTTCTGCTTGGAAAACGTTTCAGAAAGGCATTATACCAACAACTAAAATATACACAAAACGTAATGCGATTTTAGAATGATATAGTATCCAAACAACTCTTCGAAATGCTTTTTGTTTTGAAAGTGTGACTGTTACAAGGTTCGTCGAATTATATGCGTTTCCTATTCGAGAAATAGCACATGAGACATCGTGTATATAAACAGGTAAAGTAATTGTAGCAGACACCAACGTTGTGTTCGCTGCAAAATGAGCTAAAAAGGTTAAAAATACATTTTGATTGTTTTAAATCTCAAAAGTCAGTTTATGTGCACTTTTCACGAACCGTCACAAATGTTTCCACTGGTGAGACATCATTCAGAACACCACATCCGATTGTGACATTTGCAACCACTAATAATAATTCTCTTTCGGATAGGAAGTACTCACCTGAACGACGACAGCATGTGAAGTATGTTCAGAAGTCCTATTAGAAGTGTCAGAGAGATGGCCACTATGAAACACACTGAAATAAAAACATTTCGTTGGATGACCTGATCTAGGCAATCTCCGCCTGTGCAATGAAACAAGGTCAATGAAGAGGTGGGGTGCTGGGATCGGACCGAAACAGCCTGAGGGGAAAACTGGTGAACGAAAAACTAACGTTTTGTATTCTTTCTAGAGAATATACGGCCCTGAGAACGGCCCTTCTGGTGG
>JAWQFJ010031840.1:5000-15683 GCA_034096865.1 Theodoxus fluviatilis | reverse complement strand
GAGCCCTCCCCACCCCCCATGTCACCCCTCCCTGTCCGCTCTACCCATCCTGTCATCCTTCTCCTCTCCCCTCCCCTAACCCCTTGCCCCAACTCCAACCCTCAGCTTGCAAGTATATCAATTCTAATGCGACTCATGCAGATCTTATATTTCCTTCTTTATCCCCAATGATCTGCCTCGCTTCAAGATCTATCCATGCTGTGGTAGACATGTCACATCAATGCGGACAACTTAGGACGGCAAATTGGATCAATGGAACATCTTTTGGATAGAATGGTCCGTAGATATGGGAATGTAAAGTAATCAAATGTGGACAGGAGGGGGAGGGGGAGGGAGGGGGGAGATGTGTGACAAGGGTAGGAGGGGGGGGGGGAGATAAGATTAGAGGGTGGGAGATGGGACAGATTAGTAGATGGGGATGTGGGGTTGTAAAAGAAGCGACACGCAAACCATTTAAAAAGATGACGGCACCACGGTAGGGAAGCTCCCGGAGGAGGACCAAGACACTAAAAAAAATCGTTCCCAGCTTCTGCATCACCTCAGTTCTCTTCTCTCTCTCCCCCTGGTTCCTCACCCAATTGTCTCTGCTCTTCAATCTCTTTCCCTCCTGCCACCGCACTACCACACTCCCCACCCCATCTCGCCCCATCCCCATTGGCCCCCATTGCGCCCCCATTGGCCCCCATTGCGCCCCTATTGGCCCCCATTGCCCCCCTCCCCACCACCACCATCGGTCCCCCATTGCCAGCTCCAGCAAAAAGTGCTGACAAGCTCCAGACGGATTCGATTATCGATTACGCCTGTGTTTTTCTCTTCCTCCTTTGCAGGGAGGCACGCGTCAAGGGAACAGCTGCTACTCTGACCTCGCTCCACTCACCTCCCCTGGGAGGGGCAAGAGGAGGGGGAGGGGGGCCGCGCCCCGTGGGCAGTGGGGAGGGTGTGGGTAGGTCGGGTCCGCGAAGGCCAGCATGACCCCAGGGAGGAGGAGGAACAGCGTGGGTGTAAGGTAAAGATTGGACAGAACAGTTATGAATGGGAATGTGTGAGACTATCAGCAGAGGAGAAGAGAGGGAGGGGAAGGGGGTGGGGATGGGGGTGGGGGGTGGGGGTTGGAGATGGGGGAGATGGCGTGGGTGTAGAGCGAGACTAGATGAGGGTGTAGTGTTTGAGGATGGAATTAATGAGATACTGTGGGGAAGCAGGGTTGGGTGGGTGGTTGGGTGGGTTGTTGGGTGGGTGGAGAGGAGAAATGGGGAGGATGGATGGGTTTCGGTATGAATATCACTGACTGGTGCAGGGTGTTGAGGAAATAGAGAAAAGAGGAGTTTAAGCATAGTATATGAAGATCAATTGGGTAAGGCACCCGGCAGATGAAGGAATAAAGAAAGTTGAGATGCGCGTGCGTGTGTGTGCGTGTGTGTGTATGTGTGTGTGTGTGAGTGTGTGTGTGTGTGTGTGTGTGAGCGAGCGAGCGAGAGAGAGAAAGAGAGAGAGAGAGAGAGAGAGAGAGAGAGAGAGAGAGAGAGAGAGAGAGAGAGAGAGAGAGAGAGAGAGAAAGAAAGAGAAACGGAGAGACCAACACAGACAGACAAACAGACAGACAGACAGACTGGGAACGGGCATGGATGCTACAGTATGGCAACTAAGTAAGAAGAAGAGGAAGGGATAGGTCTATGTTAATGTAATGATAGCGGAGGGGGAGTGGCGACTTTAGGTCGCAGATGTGAGGGAGGGTGGGGAAGGGAAATGAGAGAAAAACACTTGGGGACAGCAATGCTCATGGCAGTCAGTGTAGGGAACCGAGGGAGGTAAAAGGTGGTATGGAGGGGAGAGCAATGGTCATGGCAGTCAGTGTAGGGAACCGAGGGAGGTAAAAGGTGGTATGGAGGAGAGAGCAATGCTCATGGCAGTCAGTGTAGGGAACCGAGGGAGGTAAAAGGTGGTATGGAGGAGAGAGCAATGCTCATGGCAGTCAGTGTAGGGAACCGAGGGAGGTAAAAGGTGGTATGGAGGGGAGAGCAATGCTCATGGCAGTCAGTGTAGGGAACCGAGGGAGGTAAAAGGTGGTATGGAGGGGAGAGCAATGGTCATGGCAGTCAGTGTAGGGAACCGAGGGAGGTAAAAGGTGGTATGGAGGGGAGAGCAATGGTCATGGCAGTCAGTGTAGGGAACCGAGGGAGGTAAAAGGTGGTATGGAGGGGAGAGCAATGGTCATGGCAGTCAGTGTAGGGAACCGAGGGAGGTAAAAGGTGGTATGGAGGGGAGAGCAATGCTCATGGCAGTCAGTGTAGGGAACCGAGGGAGGTAAAAGGTGGTATGGAGGGGAGAGCAATGGTCATGGCAGTCAGTGTAGGGAACCGAGGGAGGTAAAAGGTGGTATGGAGGAGAGAGCAAAGGTCAACTGGAAGTTGTGGAGGGAAGGGAGCAAGGGTGCAAAAAATGATAAAAAGATAACAAGCGCCCATGAAGTAGTAAGGAGTTGGGGTTGGAGGTGAGAGGGTGGGGGGTTGGGGTGGGGGCTGGGTTGAGACGTGATGGATTGGAATATTTAGGGATGAGAGGTGGGAGGTGGGTTGATAGAAAAGAGGAAGGGGGGGGGGGGGGGGGGGGGGTAGGAGGTGAGTAAGGGGAGCAGGACGCCGGTAAAGGGGGACGGAGTGAGAGATAACAGAAGGGCAAGCAACAGACAGCTGGAGGAAGAAAGGGACTGGAGGCTGATTCGGTGCTGGAGGGTCAGTGAAGTGATAGAGAGAGAGAACCCCAAGAGTCAGATCAGAGAACCTGCTGGAACTAAGGGGACGAAGGCAGAAACACAGAGTTGAAAGATCCGGGAACTTACAGATGGCGGACTATCAGGCGCGAGGGGTGGGTGGGGGGTTGCGGGTTGGGGGGGGGGGGGGGGGGGGGCTGGGTTGGGAAGTCAGGGCTTTGAAAATTGGGAGTAAACAGGATTGAGGAGTATTTGAAGAAATGAAGAAACGGCTAGATACTTAGTAACGAGGGGTGTGGGAAGAAGAAGGGTGGAGGGTGTTAAACATCGTAGCTTTAATGTAGGTTGGAGAGTGGTGATGAAGGGAGAGGGGTGCTTAAATATCTAGGGAGCATTATAACTTAATAAAAGCAATACAATCTAGTGGAAATATTGGTGTTGGATGTTTAGGTGGGTGCTAGAGTTTGGTTGACGGAACCGGACATCATTAGAGGAAGGAGAGCAGTAGACTAGACAGGGTGATGCACACTATCAGTCTGCAACAAGGGGTGAGGCGCACAGTAAGAACAGAGATGCAGGAAGAACAGAGATGCGGGGTGGGAGAGTGATGGTAGAGGAGGACTTTGCTGATAATCTTAGGGGCTGTGGCAGAATGAAGCTGTTATAGGGGAACAATAGGAATACGGGCAGGTTTGGGAAGGAGGGGGTGGAGAGGGGGGTTTGGGGTGTTTGAAGGCAACACGTCGGTGGTGTGGTGTGTGGGCGTTATGGGACTCCCAGGAAGGTGGACTGGGAGCAGGGAAAGGAAGAAGGAAGGAGGAAAGGATGAGTAAGAGAATGTGGTCCCACTACAGGGTGGGGTGGTGATGGTGGGGGTGGGGATTGCAGGGTGGGGTGGGGATGGTGGGAGTGGGGATGCAGGTGGGATGATGGTGGTGGGGGTGGGGATTGCAGGGTGGGGTGGGGGTGGGGGTGGGGATTGCAGGGTGGGGTGGGGATGGTGGGGGTGGGGATTGCAGGGTGGGGTGGGGATGGTGGAGGTGGGGATCGCAGGGTGGGGTGGTGATGGTGGAGGTGGAGATCGCAGGGTGGGGTGGTGATGGTGGAGGTGGGGATCGCAGGGTGGGGTGGTGATGCTGGGGGTGGGGATTGCAGGGTGCGATGGGGATGATAAGGGTGGGGATTGCAGGGTGGGGTGGTGATGGTGGTGGGAGTGGATTGCAGGGTGGGGTGGGGGTGGGGATTGCAGGGTGGGATGGTGGTGGTGGTGGTTGGTGTGGGGATTGCAGGATGGGGTAACGATGATGGTGGGGGCGAGAATGATATGGGATGATGAAGGGAATACATGGTCGTTTCAGTAGGGGTGGGGGGTGGGGGTGGGAAAGGGGTTGGAAGAAGCTTGGGAGTTGAAGGGGGTCAAGAAGGAGGATCATGGCTCTAATTGAGGTGTGGGATGGGAGTTGAGAGGAGATAAGCGAGAAGCCAGGCAGACTGGGAGGAGTACTGCTGATCGGGAGGAAGAGGAAACTAGAAGCAAAAAGAGGAAGAAGGTGGAACCAAGTCACAGAAAAAATATATAATTTTCTTCATCGTGGAAGACGCGACACATAAAGGTGAAGCAAATTCAGACTTGATGAAAGAAGCTGGGAAGGAGACGAAGAAAGAGAAGGAAAAAGAAAGACAGAGAGGATGGAAAGGGGCTGGGGGTGGGGGTGGGGGTGGGGTGGAGGTGGGGGAAGGGTGGGGGTGGGGGAAGGGTGGGGGTGGGGTGTTGTGACCAGTCATGAGTCGTGCGGTGATTTCATTAGAAGGGGTGATGCAAATAATCATGGAAGTGAGTTAGTTCTAACAAATAGACGTAAAATATGTATATGCTTATCTGGTGTACCTTTGTGTGTCTACACGTGTCGATGTGTTTTTATGTGGTCAGATGTGTGTGTGAGCACGAATGCCTCTACAGTCGATGCATACAAATGCATACATATCATGCACACGCATATATGCGGACACACGAAAGCACGCACACACGCACAGAAATAAAGGCAGAAAGAAAGAGAGAGTGAAAGAGAGAGAGAGAGTGAAAGAGAGAGAGAGAGAGAAAGAGAGACAGACAGACAGACAGACAGTGATAGACACACAGACACACAGACAGACAGACAGACAGACAGACAGACAGACAGACAGACAGACAGACAGACAGACAGACAGACAGACAGACAGACAGACAGACAGACAGACACAGGCACACAGACAGACAGACAGACAGACAGACAGACAGACACACAGACAGACAGACACACAGACAGACAGACACACATGCACACAGACAGACACTGGCAGACACAGAGAGGAAAGTGACAGACAGACAGGCACATACAGGCAGACACAGAAAGGAAAGTGACAGACAGATAGGCACATACACAGACAGAAAGACACACATGCAGACAGAAAGACACACAGACAGACACACAGAGAAGTAAAGAGACAGGAAGACGAGCCATACTTACGGCCCACCCATCTATACAAAGCAGGAAGACAATTCTACGTATGAATCCTCGGATATAATACGATTTTAAACAATGCACTTCCTTTCCATTGTGAGTGCTCGCATACTTCCGCAAAGGGTACAAACAAGCCTTCAATGTCAATAAATATGTTGATTGAGTGAGTGACTGCGTCGGTGTGTTGTCCATGAATTTCAAATGAGTTAGTCTCCAGGGAAACCATTCTCTTGGATCGGTTCGAAAACAAATGCTTCACATTGATCATGAAGATGTCACGTTTTGGAACGAAAACCCATCACCAGAAGTGATAAACGTCTTTCATAAAACCCGAGTGACTCAAATATCATCAAGTATTTATGTCACCTGGGACTCTGGTCCAGTGGTTCGAGCGCTTGTTCGCTCGCTATCGCTTGCAGCTAGCGCTAGCGACGTTCGAAACTGTGCAGGTCCTTGAGTTGCATCCTTGGGTAGGTGCTTCACCCGCATTGCCTCTTCTACCCAGGAGTAATCCGGGTACTGGGCGCTGCACAGCGGCGACCGGGGGTAAACTTCCCCAGATAAATGTCATTCGAGAACAAAATACAAAAACGAAATAAAGGTTAATGTGATAGTGTATTCTCGTATCGTATGCGTGCGAATAATTCAGAGTGAGCCCACATGTAATCATTAACGAAAATGTGTCTTTCGTGTTGACATCTCTGCACTGCCGTCCGATAACATTAGTGGGTTGATGTACATGTGAAGTCGAGACTTATTACATAAACAAGAAGGGCAAAGCCCATACGACTCACATGCTTGACCTTGACCTTTACATGACCTTGACCTTCAGGTGACCTTCAAGGTCAAGGTCAAACAACTAAACCTACCAATGACATCATACACTAAGAAATGATTTACACATTTTCCCTACAAAATACATGTGACCTTGATCCAAGGTCAAGGTCATCCAAGGTCATGCAACACAAAGCTGTTAATTCAAGACATAGGAAGCACAATGGTGCTTATTGGCACTTTCTACCATGAGATA
Organism: Theodoxus fluviatilis; assembly: GCA_034096865.1. Lineage (NCBI taxonomy): Eukaryota > Metazoa > Mollusca > Gastropoda > Cycloneritida > Neritidae > Theodoxus > Theodoxus fluviatilis. The sequence goes on along the minus strand of JAWQFJ010031840.1, from coordinate 9,442 downwards.
TAGTCACTTTTAGTGGTTCACTACCCCATTTTGGTCACATTTCATAAGGGTCAAAGTGACCTTGACCTTGATGACAGGTGAACAAATGTATCTCATAATGAAAGTATAACATATGCCCCACATAATTATTAAGTTTGAAACAGTTATCTTCCATAGTTCAGGGTCAAGGTCACTTCAAAATATGTATACAATCCAACTTTGAAGAGCTCCTGTGACCTTGACCTTGAAGCAAGGTCAACCAAACTGATATCAAAAGATAGGGCTTGCTTTGACCTATATACCACTTGTAGCTAAGGTCGCCATTCTCAATAACGTGGGAGAAAATTGGGAAAATGTGAAAAATGACTGTTTTTGAGACCACATTTATGGCTCCTGTGACCTTGACCTTGAAGCAAGGTCAAGTCACTATGTATGTTTTTTGAGGCCTTGTCATCATACACCATCATGCCACATTTGGTGTTGATAGACTTAATAGTCTCCGAGAAAAATCCAACGTTAAGTTTTTTACGCCCGGACGGACGGACGGACGCCCGGACGCCCGGACGGACGGACGGACGGACGGACGGACGGACGGACGGACGGACGACACTGCACAGTACATAGACTCACTTTTGCTTCGCATGTGAGTCAAAAACTGAAATATCTTGCGCTAGAGCGCACGTTTGCATATATATATACGCAGCGCGACAGACAAACGCGCACAAAACATACACGAGACACACACAAACACAAAACATACACGAGACACACGCAAACACAAAACATACTCGAGACACAGCACACCAACGCACACTTAAAACTTCACTGTCCGTGATAATAATGTCTTAGACAGTTAGTACACCACCATAGCAAACACTATAAACGAACATTACACTTTCCATCTCAGTTCAGAGGACACGAAATACATACATCTACGTCAACACAAACCAGGTGCCTTTAGTGGTGAAACACAACTGAGCACACACAAGCAGGACAGAGTGTCACAAAACTGCTCTCAACTACATCGCCAGTTTCACACACAAGCAGGACACAGTCACAAAGCTGCTCTCAACTACATCGCCAGTTTCACTCACAAGCAGGACACAGAGTCACAAAATTGCTCAACTACATTGCCAGTATCACACACAAGCAGGACACAGTCACAAAGCTGCTCTCAACTACATCGCCAGTATCACACACAAGCAGGACACAGAGTCACAAAGCTGCTCTCAACTACATCGCCAGTTTCACTCACAAGCAGGACACAGAGTCACAAAGCTGCTCTCAACTACATCGCCAGTTTCACACACAAGCAGGACAGAGAGTCACAAAGCTGCTCTCAACTACATTGCCAGTTTCACACACAAGCAGGACACAGAGTCACAAAGCTGCTCTCAACTACATCTCCAGTTTCACACACAAGCAGGACACAGAGTCACAAAGCTGCTCTCAACTACATTGCCAGTTTCACACACAAGCAGAACATAGTCACAAAGCTGCTCTCAACTACATCGCGAATTTTCCCGTGATATCTCAAGTGACACCGGTGCATATGGGGCAGTAATAGCAGAACCGGCGCAAACTGCTGCTGTTGTTGACCTTTATCTCTGCAGCATCCAGTGACTGGGTGACTCGTTCGCCCTCTGATCTCAATAGTTTGCTCACTAGGCTTTGCACTGAATCAGAGCTGGGGCAGCAGGATCTAAGTACGACTACGAGTGCGTTTCGAGGTCTGGTCGTTTCCACACCAAGCTCTTCACTCACTAGCACTGCGCCAGCTAGTTGTTCGAAACGAGCGCGGCACCATTTCAGAGTGCCATTCCGGTGTCGCGTTGCCATGGCACCCAAAGACGCCCATCGAGCCGGACATCCGGCGGTGCGAGGAGCGTTCGTTGCTAGATGCGTCAGGAAAGGGCGGTATCGATCAGACAATAAACTCTCAGTAAATGACATATGCTGCATATGGTAAGTCTTGATGACTTTTTGATGACTTGCCTTCAGCACACATAAAGAGTTTATCATAAATAAAAAATACCCTAAAGGCATTTCGGTCTCAAAAGTGCAACATGAAACGGTTTTGTTCGTGGTTAATCATCTGTCACTCTGGATGCGTCTCTGTCAATATTCAACCACGTTCATTTATTTTACGTCACGTGGCGTTAAGTGGTTTGAAGAATCACATCCTCCATCTTACTTCAGTTCAGGGTTGTGAAATTTACCACTTCGAACTTTCCACAGAAGGTAACAATTACTTTTAGAGCAACTCCGTTCACCATCACAACCCATCTCATAATCTCAATGGTCTAAAATATTGATAAATAGGGCCTACTAAATAGCATCAAAGACCCACCATTCTTTCATCATATCAAAAAGCACTAAAAGCTCATGCAAACATTGAAGCGTACCTTTTACACAGTCATGACAATAATATCTGTATGATGAACGTTCAACAAGAAGCACTGTATTTCTGTTGAAAGCCTCCCAGCAGATCACACTATACCAGTTCGGACTGAATCGCTTCTGCCTCCAGTTGACATACAACAGCTGCAAAACGATACATCCTTCTTCATGTGATATGCATGTCCTTTGCTTCACATCCCATAGAATTCCAGCTCAGTTTGACTCAGTTCGCCTCCTGGATACATGCGTATGTACGCCACAGCTACACTTATCTATTTGCTGCTTCATTCTTGTGCAGCTGAACTTGCTTCAACTTCTGTATGACACACACGTTAAGATGTTTCATTCCGGGGCAGTTGGACTCCCATCAGCGTCTGTATGAACCTACACTTAAGCATGCGTCATACTGTTCCATTCTGGTTCACTTCTACTCCATACAGTGTACGTGTAGCACGCAGGTTCTTCCTGTCAGTCCACGCTACGCTGACCCTTTCTGGCTAAGCGGAAGTCATTTCAAACTCCGTGTGGTTTGCAGTTTCATGTGATTAATACTGCAGTCTAGCTTCCACGTCCTAACGTTCAGTTGCCATGCAGTTGGACGGCGCAGTCTCCATGGGCTGAGCAAGGCAACGAATGATCTACACATCAATAATGTGGTCTTGTCTCCAGGGGCAGCTGTACCACTCTGGCTCAGCTGGACTCGGTTCAACTTCCACGAGACACGCACACATGTTCACATTACGACGGCAATAAGGCCCAACAAGCTGTTTCACTCCAGTTCACTTCGCCTCCTCTTGTTTCTACGATCCACATGTGTTCGTTCATACAAAGCACCCATCCTCTACTTCAAACAACTGCATTCTGGAACAGTTGGATTCGTCTTAACCTCAATGTGACGTGAATACATGTCCTTATCGTTCATAATATTGCAGTCTAGCTTTCAGGTCACGCTGTTCTGTTTCATTCCAAGCCGAGATCGAGAGGAAGAACTTGCAACCGAACCACGCTGCCACCCAAGAGACAGACCCTAGGAGGACTCGCCTCGCTTCGTGGGAGACAACTCTTCACAGCGTGTGACAAGCTAACGAAAACGGCTTTTTTTTCCGGGCCCCTTTTTTTTCACAAGAAATAATCAAAACATTATGTCGGACCTAGTAACTCCCTTTTTAAAATTCTTTCTAGGTTCTGTTTCATTCAGAGGGACTCGGTTCAACTTGCATGTAACACTCAAGTCAGTGCCCTAGACATTAAGTAATAGTGTGAACTGATCTTCTAGATCGGGTGCTCTACATTGGCTCAGTAGTACTCCCGTCAGTTTCCATATGATTTGCATATTCATCTGACTATACAGTAGATTCTAGCCTGAGTCAACTACCTCCATTTCGGTTCATTACACTCCTTTCACGGTTCATGCAGCATGCATGTTCACGCAGGAGCATTCCAGGTCTCAAGCGCGAGCCCATTCAACTTTCTCACGATATGCAAGTTCACACAATCAATGATACTGATCGATCTCTTCTGTTCCGGGTAGGTGTGTACAGTCCATGTGACGCACCGGTCGCGAGGAGATCCAGCCTCTAGGCCAAGCTCTTCCATTCCGGCACAGCATGACTCGCTTCGGGCTGACTGTGACACGCATGTTTCTATAATTAATGTAAACGAATGCCACAATACTGCTTCCAGGTCAAGTTGCTCTGCACCAGCTCGGTCGAACTTCATCTGGCCTCCGCGTTGCATGCAAGTCCATGTGCTCCACGTCGATACAGTGCTGTAGCTCCAGTGGAAAGTGAATTCATTCTGAATCATATGGACTCGAATGAAGTTTTGAAGTACACGTTCACATTATTAATTGATCAACACTGCAACGTCACTTTCTGCGCGTTTGTTGTATTGGCTCCTTCAGACCATTTTAAGCCTCCGTGTTAAATGCAGATCTGTGCAACTCATTAAAAAGTTGGTTTAGCCTCCAGGGCCCGTATCCAGAACGGCGATTTATCTTTTTAACACTCGATTCATCCCCTAACCCCGGGTTATCTTGATCGGTTAGATAAGGTACGCTCGTC
>JAWQFJ010031833.1:0-12500 GCA_034096865.1 Theodoxus fluviatilis | reverse complement strand
AAATAAGAGAAAAGCGAAACGATCACTCGTGCACTGAGTTTTGATGCGTGACCGGGACACTCCCCGCAGTATGTTTTGTTTGCTTTGTAAGGTTTGAGCACTAACTGTAAGTGTAAAAATGGTCAGTTATTAATATAATCGGTGAATTTAGTTGTCATGAAACTTTGTTTTGTGCTTTAATGCCATTTTCTTGTCATAATCTTACACGTTACATTACGCCGAATGCGGGCAAGTTGATCATGCACTCATCGACTCTATGATCGTGAATTTTCTGTCCTCGCCTGACCAGGGAAACGAAACAGTCAATTCAAGCCAGAACTAAACAGTTATCTGCTGCCACTCATTCGAGCTTTACATGAAACATTATATCACACTAGCTCGATCGTCTGCTGGCGTAGTGGCTACGGTTTGATTGTGTTCGTCTGCTAGGTATGTACGGTGTGGTTTGTTTACGTCTCTTCTGTGGGTTTTGTGCAGAAAGTATACGTGACAATAGTCTATTATGACTATTTTCGATTAGTTTTTTAATCTAATTAAACTTTTTGCATGCTTTAATGCCATCCTTTTGCCACGATCTAGCGATAATCACTCTTCAACACAGCCCCGAAACATACCCCAACATATAGCACCGGAAGTTTTGTACCATCATGGCGCAGCTGCTAATTACCATATGACCCCTAGTGAACTCTTCCCCGGCCATTCACGACGCCTTTTCCGCATTCATTTCACCCTGGCCGTAGGCCTAGTCGCGATCCTGACGTCACAAATAATTAGCGCCTGAAAGGATGAGGCATTTAGATAAAGGTGAAAGAGAAAACACAAAAATCACTTTGAAACCGCGAACTTTCATCACATGTGTGTGTGTGTGTGTGTGTGTGTGTGTGTGTGTGTGTGTGTGTGTGTGTGTGTGTGTGTGTGTGTGTGTGTGTGTGTGTGTGTGATTGGTTCGAGTTGATCTAAGGTCATTGACCTTTTGTATTTTTCAGTCTTACACGTCTCCACCTCTGCAGGGAAGGTATAGTATTGGAAGAGGAAGGATGTGACGATGCGATAGACACATGCTTGGAAGAGTGTCATTACTTCAGCATGTTCCCTTGAGTGAGACAAGGAGCAGGAAAAGGTAGGCATATTTGGCAAGTGAGTCAACCACAACGACAGAAAAACACACGCAGGCCCACCGAGTGTATCTATGACACAACTACTATCTCCGCGATATGATAATTTTCCAATTACATGTTTCGTTTTTGAGCAAATGAGCAGATGATGCAGCAGTCCGAACTGCAGAAATGTACTGCATGCAACAGAAAGGAGGCTGCTCCAGCGAAGACCATGGTAAAAGTCCCCCCACGTTGAGAATGTAAGTGGACGTTCAAAATATGAAAGGACAAAGAGGACGAGAGGAAGAGGAATAAGTTGCGGAGAAGGAGATGGCGGCGACAGTGGCGGCGGCGGCGGCGGCGGAGGAGGAGGATAAGGAGGAGGGGGAGGGGGAGGAGGAGGAGGAGGAGGAGGAGGAGGAGGAGGAGGAGGAGGAGGAGGAGGAGGAGGAGGGAGGAGGAGGAGAACCAACACCGCCACCATTATGTTCATCGTTACCATCATCGTCGTGGTCGTCGTCAATTGTATTGTATTGTATTGTATTGTTGTATTGTGTTGTATTGTATTATGTTATCGTCGTTGTATTGATGCCCTTGTTGTCGTGTTTGTTGTTACTGTTGTCTTTCTCCCTGCAGTCGTCGTTCCCTTGCTTAGTGCAAAGATAAAACTCTGGGTTTGAGACGTCCATTTGTTTAGCCTGCAATTGAGAAGAAGAAATAGCAGTGTCATTTATCCGTGTCATGTCATCGTAATCATCATAGCGTGGAAATGCGCTTTATGACATGCTTTTTACAAGTGAAAACCGAACAGCAGTTCTTCGCTTTCAACAGTCAAAATGGCTGGCAGAAAGACGCAGAAGATCGGAATGACAGTGACGCGGCGGAAGGCTTGAACAAAAGACCGTACATCAACGACAAACAGCCTTTGCTTACATTGTCCTTTGCGTCAACCTTTGCAAGGACCAACATGAATCCTGCCTTGGCATTACGCAATATGGGGTGGAGATGGACCCACGGTGTGGAGAAGTGGTGCGTGTGTGTGTGTGTGTGTGTGTGTGTGTGTGTGTGTGTGTGCGTGTGTGCGCGTGCGTGTGCGTGTATACGTGGTATATGTGTGTGTGTGTATGTGTGTGTGTGTTTGCGTGGTGGGGTTGGGGGGTGGGGGGTAGGGCTGGGGAGGGGGTAGAGAGGCGCGCTCAGTGTTCATGTGTATCTACATCATTGTGTGTAATGTGCTCATGCGCGCGCACGTACGCTTCAATGCATGTACAGCTGTATAAACGCACACCCATGTGCTTGTGTGGGCATGAGTGAATGTGCAGTCTTCTATTTGTCTTTCTTTTTTCCCGATGCACATCCGAGAGCTATTAGTGTCGCAACCTGGCAGTTCTTGCTCGAAAACGGCTGGGATGCGTTGCACTGCTTGACACGCTCTCATTAATCCTGCACACAGGGACTGCGTCTGACAGGTCGTGCATGGGTAGTGCACCAACTCCGTCTTCCCTGACCTCTGACCTCCAATCAGCTCCCCCTTTTGGCTGAGCCTCAGCCTCGACACATTCCTGCCCACAACTTTATCTGCTCAGTGATTAATTTTTTTTAACTTCGCACCAGCCCAGGTGAAGGTAGCTTCACTGCGGCTCCGGAATTGTGTCGGCTCGGCGTTTTTCTGTCGGCTTTTAGCGCGCCAACAGGTGCGGGGCTGAAGAGGCGTAATGGAGGAATAATCACCCTCGTTGCCGAGTCAGAACTCGCCGCCATCTTGTTGTCGTGCTGGAAGCAGTCAAGGTGATTTTCTCTACCCGTAGCTTCTTCTCCTCAACGACTCAGCTGGTGTTCTGTTTCCTGTTCAAGACACCGGCATTCCGCAGACGGAGAGGGAATAGAGATGGATAGCGTCAGGGTGCGCATGAAGTTTCTCTGATGCAGGGTTAAAAAAAAATTTAAATGGCTCCGCCTTGAGGGTGATTAAAACCCATCTTCTGGGCGTCTCCTGGCAAGATTTAGCGTCGCCCTGCCACAAGATGGGCGTCTTCTTGTCAACATATACAATGTGGTCGGTCGCTGCGATCTTGTGAGCACAAAGTGTGGGTCTTGAACACTGTGAACATACGAATACGAAGTTACTTCACGTATAATTATATCATAACGACGGCCAAGACGGATAACTCCTATCGCTCGTTTCCGTGGGCTTTGAGAATTCAGAATAGTAATCTGCTGAATTCGTGAATGAGTGGACGAATTTGTACATTACACGACACTGCTTAATTTTTGCGGAGTTCATGACGACTTGGGCTTTGTTCACATATGTCCATTTTCGCCAGTGGCGTGTGTCTTAACTTTATGAGCAATTATCTGAGTTATCATTTACTCGTTTTCTTCCTTTTCTTTCGGTTTGCTTTCTGATTATTTCTCATTTTGCTTCCCCGTCTAGATGCATCTTCACTCCCTGCTTCGTACAGTTTGGAGATTTAGCGACCAGTTTCATTTTGCGCTTGAGTTGGACTGTATGTCTTCCAGGATGGATTGTATCATGGATTCTGACCCCACACATTCTGTGCGCAATCAGTCCTTGATGTTGTATGGAAGCTTTTGCTGTCTGAGTCACCCTTGGAGCAGCTCCTCAAAGTCCGGTATCCAGGCTTTCAAGGTCCCGGAAGTCCAGCAGCCAGGGTTTCCTGCTCTTGAGAGTCCGGCAGCCAGGGTTTCCAGGTCCCGGAAGTCCAGCAGCCAGGGTTTCCTGCTCCTGAAAGTCCAGCAGCCAGGGTTTGCACTTCCTGAAAGTCCAGCAGCCAGGGATTCCAGGTCCCGGAAGTCCAGCAGCCAGGGATTCCAGGTCCCGGAAGTCCAGCAGCCAGGGATTCCAGGTCCCGGAAGTCCAGCAGCAAGGGTTTCCTGCTCTTGAGAGTCCAGCAGCCAGGGATTCCAGGTCCCGGAAGTCCAGCAGCCAGGGTTTCCTGCTCCTGAAAGTCCAGCAGCCAGGGTTTGCACTTCCTGAAAGTCCAGCAGCCAGGGATTCCAGGTCCCGGAAGTCCAGCAGCCAGGGATTCCAGGTCCCGGAAGTCCAGCAGCCAGGGTTTCCTGCTCCTGAAAGTCCAGCAGCCAGGGTTTGCACTTCCTGAAAGTCCAGCAGCCAGGGATTCCAGGTCCCGGAAGTCCAGCAGCCAGGGTTTGCACTTCCTGAAAGTCCAGCAGCCAGGGTTTGCACTTCCTGAAAGTCCAGCAGCCAGGGTTTCCAGGTCCCGGAAGTCCAGCAGCCAGGGTTTGCACTTCCTGAAAGTCCAGCAGCCAGGGTTTCCAATCCCAGCAGCCGGGGTTTCCAGGACCCGAAATGGATCTTCAAAGCAGCTTCTGCTGTGTGTTGTCCGCGAATCTACCTCCCCCCTCCTCCCCTCCCTCCCTCCCTCCCCCGCCCCCCAAAAATCAGTCTGCACTCATTCGCACAAACACTTCTGAAACCCCCCAAAAAGTTTTATCTTTCTTTCTTTTTCTCTATCCTTCTTTTTTTTCTTTTTCTATTTCTTTCTTTTTCTATTTCTTTCTTTCTTTCTTTCTTTCTTTCTTTCTTTCTTTCTTTCTTTCTTTCTTTCTTTCTTTCTTTCTTTCTTTCTTTCTTTCTTTCTTTCTTTCTTTCTTTCTTTCTTTCTTTCTTTCTTTCTTTCTTTCTTTCTTTCTTTCTTCTTTCTTCTTTCTTTCTTTCTTTCTTTCTTTCTTTATTTCTTTTTCTCTTTCTGCCTTTCTTTCTTTCTTTCTTTTCTTTCTGCCTTTTTCTTTCTGCCTTCTTTCTTTCTGCCTTTTTCTTTCTGCCTTTTTTCTTTTGTCAGATTTGCTTAATAAACAAAACGTGATGCATATTCTAGCATAACTGCTCCCACCCCCCACCCCCGCTTTTTGCTCTCCTCTCTCTCTCTCTCTCTCTCTCTCTCTCTCTCTCTCGCTCTCCTCTCTCTCTCTCTCTCTCTCTCTCTCTCTCTCTCTCTCTCTCTCTCTCTCTCTCTCTCTCTCTCTCTCTCTCTCTCTCTCTCTCTCTCTCTCTCTCTCTCTCTCTCTCTCTCTCTCTCTCTCTCTCGTTCTCGCTCGCTCGCTCGCTCTTTGTGTGTGTGCATGCCTGCGTGCCTGCGCTCAAATTGCAAAAAGAAGGGATATATCTACTGCAGAAACGATTAAAGTAAAATACCTATTTGACCTAGTGAGCAGCATTTTCATCATCGACTGTGAGGATGCATGACGACGACGACGACAAATACTACAACAACATTAACAACAGCAAACTGTTGTCAAAACGAGAAAGGACAGAAATGAGGGTGATCATTCGTGATATTGAGAGATGATGGGGAAACGAAAAGTTAAGCATGACTTACACATGGAATCCCCGTCTTGCAAGGGAGAATGACGCAAAGCAGACAACAGAAGCTTCATCCAAGAGTGAAGTAGAATGAAAGTTTTACAAATCAGAAGGCAAGGCAGAAGACAGGAAGATACGAGAAAATGATGGTTCAGATCACTGCACGTGAAATGACAACACTCGTCATGGGTGAACATGGGCTTCTCTGAGCGAGGCCAAAGTCCTAAGTACACTTATGTATTGGAGTATTTTGTTTCATGGGACACTTCATGCAAAGCCATGATTTAGTCACCTCACGCCAATGATTTCACGTCTTTAAGTCCCTCCACTACGAAACAATCCCAAACTGTTAGGAACAGCAGAAACAAGCGAAAGAGAAAGTTTAACTCTGCGTAACTTTATTTTACAAATGCCCTCTTTGTACTTGGGATGTCTTTTCGTTATGATGCACTCCACATTTTTAGGTAGATCATGGAGGTGTTTGGGTATCTAAACTGATGTACAGAGAGCAAAACTGTTACACAAAGAACTCTTAAACAAAGAAACGTTTTTTGTTAGTTCAATGTACAATATTCGGCATTGAACTGGAAACGTACAGCACGTAGCAAAATCTTGTGTGCAAGATTCCAAGTGATAGAAACTAATAAATCTAGAAAGGTTTCATAAATACATCTACCCTTCCTGTTTAAAGTTTGGCCTCGTAATATTATAAAGTTAAAACAAATAACCTATTTATGCAGAAACGTTAGATGGTAAAACCATGGACGTTGCAAGTCAAAACCACATTTGCAGGCGGCTGGAACCAACAGGAGACTCGTCGTGCTTGCATGCGTATGCATGTCAAGTCAGAAAGATGCGCTATTCCCCTACAATCTGCAAATTGGTTTTGGCAGTAGCGCGTGGTTTCGTGTAATTATAGCACCGAACGTTCTGTTTCGTGATGGCTACGACATAATCACTTACAAAGGCGAGTGTCAAAGGAAAAACGTTCATGCACAGTTGAATGCATGACCCTCAACGTCCGTGAAAGTAATTTTGCGGAACGCCTAATACTAAGAGACCCAGAACCTCGCTACGGGCAATAAGTTGCACCGGGAATTTAATAGAAACAGCACTGCAACGTCAGCTGAGGTCAACAAGGTGCGCTTTCTGTTGTGGGTATTTTCTGCTTCTGTGACGTTACTCATATACTATGCAAATGGACATATGCTCATAAAAAATAACTTTCACTCTCCCAACTCCCTAAAAACAAAAAGAGAATGTGGGTTCAATGAACCAAACTAAGGATTTTCCCTCGACGCAGTAGATTCTACTCGTGCCATCGTATAGTAAATCACTGCAAAGCTCCTTTTCTCTACTCTCTTTCTGTAGTAGACTTGTGTGTGAAGCGTCTTCTGTCTAAAAACAGAAAGCGAATCTGTGATGTAAACGGAATTTGAAGTTGAACCAATCAGAAGTACCCTACGGGTCGCAACACCTACTCAGGCTGGCGTAGCAATTTTCTCAACTTTGCGTGTCGTTGCAGTATTTATTAGAACAGGTGTGACCTCCAGGATTTTCAAGAGACAAACGCCATTTTGAGATCGTTGGAAAGCGTAAACGCTCAGCTTTAACATGATACTCATAACTCCAATATGCCAAAAATGGAATGAGGTCCTGTTTTGTGGTGCTCAGTCACGCATTCCGGCGTCATTCCGGAAAGTCCAGTCGAAAATATATCGTACACCATTATTCACCAGACAGTTTTCGACCGCATTTAAATATCATACATACGCTTTGTGCTTAGCAAATTTACTTATCTAAATATATAAAACCCAAACGGTTTCTGTCTATCTGTGAGGATATCTGTCCGTCCGCTCTATGTGTTCGGCCGCCCGTGCACGGATCTCCGCAAAATTTGGCATGCCACGTTTATTGGCGCTGCTGAAATGGTCGAAGTCGGAAACATTCGGAACGTCGTTTAGTTTAAGATTACACCCGAATCACGCGGGCCGTTAAGGTGCATGGAGTACAGTACCGCCGAGCAAGACGTTTGTCACAAAACGCAGATATATTAACGCGGCCGGATCTTAGCATAACTCCCGGGCGTGCCAAGTCAGTCAACGGTCGCATTTTATAAAACCAGACTAAAAATAGACTTCAGGGAGGTGACTCCCATATTATTTCCGGCAGGCGAGACGGCTTTGCACGGGGAAAAGCTTTTTTGAACGCTACATAATGTGTTAAACTACACAAATGCACCAAAACCACAAAAATTCGTAAAGCAACTAATGCGTCGTTTGTCGGGATATATTCCATGCGAAGAACACGTGCAGGAGCGGTAAATCGCATAAAGAGAGAGCCGAGCAGATAACTCTGCGATGACTTCCGGAAACTGTTTTCATCGGGAAACTATTTTGACCGCTACACAGCCAAAAGGCTATACCGGAAGGCATTGGGACAGGGTAGGACCAAGCAGAGTTGTTATTCATTATTCAAATAATACCATACTGCAACATTAAGTATTAGAATGATTAAAACCAATCGGAATATTTTAATCTTATAGTCCCTGTTGCAGGGTGACAGAATCGCTTTGCTGCCTTTCATTCGTGGTTTCGTAAATTTGAAAGGAAACGAGTGTTTGTTTTCCCAATGATTAGAAGCCATTGCTGCAGATCTTGCACGAGGGACGTCATGCGTGAGGTTAAACACTGAATCATTTCATCATTTGTTTTGACCATCACCAAGCAAAATGGTTTGGCCTGAACTGAAATGTACACTCGACCTACGCAGTCTCATTAATCTTGTAAACTTTGAGATTTACATTGCTTTGACCTCACACGCACTCAAATCTACCATGAAGTATCCTGTAGCTTGATTCAGTTTTCTCGTCATCGAAAGCGTAATCTTTCCACTCTGCAAAGCATAAATTCTAACCTCATCAGTTATAATTCTAAACTTTTAGGGAGTGTGATCAATGTGCAATGTTTAAGATATCTCTTCTAGAAAGTGCTGTTAATAATCCAAGGTTGATTTGCCTCTTATGTCCTCTTCTATCTTATCTCTGTCCATAGCACTTTCATTTTGTTCCAGATTGAGTAAGCAAGTCTTGTACAGAAGGAACGTTCTGAGCGTTTTCGTGCTGTTGGAAGGCCAAGGCCATGAAGGGTCTAGACTAAATGCTTTTAATGAATCAAAGATGATGCATCAATAACTTGGGTCGTAAAATCCTCATTAGGTAAGAAAACGCATAGCTCCATGCGAATTGTTCAAACACGCCATAGGTGGCAGATATGGAGTGAATGATGGGAATGCATGATGCGTTTTGCTCGTGGAAGGTCTCTCCATTAAACATCGGGAAGGCTGAAATATGACTTCTGCATCCAGGAATAATTATTCAACCTGGCAGAGATGTTTCCAGATGCTTTCCTCTTTCCCTTTGGAATGACACGCAATCTTGCCCGCTTCCATTTTCGATCTTCATAAGGCCATGTCCAATTTTTCTTCCTTCCCTGACCATGACAGATGTCAGGGTGTCGAGAACGAGGGAGACATGCAATATACTCCTTGTCGTAGCCAAAGGGGCGTCGTTGGAGTTAATGGTGTTTCTACTTGACCTGCTGCAGTATGTCAGCCAACATAGCATTGATTATTTAAAAAAAGAAGCAAGCAAGTAAACAATGAACAAGTAGGCAAGCAAACATACAAATAGACAATGACAACGACGACAATGTCGCTGACGAAAACAACAACAGCAACAACGACGATGACGACAACAATAAACTACATCGATGGAGCAATGATAATAGATGAAGGCAACAGCAACAGCAACGACAACAACAACAAACTACATCGATGGAGCAATGATAATAGATGAAGGCAACAGCAACAACGACGACGACGACAACAATAAACTACATCGATGGAGCAATGATAATAGATGAAAGCAACAGCAACAGCAATGACAACAACAACAAACTACATCGACGACACCAACGATAATTAGATGAAGACGACAGCAACAACGACGACAACCAAGCAGCAATAACAACAAGAAAGTACATCGACGACACCAACGATGATTCGATGAAGACGAAAGCAACAACAACAACAGAAGCAATAACAGCACATTGCTCTTGCAGATATTTTCTGTAACTGTCGTAGTGTGCTGCAAACCTCAAGGGTTATCATTGTTGGAATTTTGAAGAGTTCGTTGACCATGTGACAAACTGTCTCCTTTACGAACCCGCAGTTTCGTCAAGAAAATATGTTGTCCACGTTTCATTGAAGTATTCAGAACTCGATGGGTTGCTTTCTTCATCAAAATGTACTGTTGCAAGTGTTGCATTTACCTGAACGTTCGCAACAAATGTTTTTGTATCGAACTGAACGCATGCTCTCTTTGCGAGTCGAAACGAAATGTGTTCTTTTGTGTGAAAATGCAGATGCTGCGCGATATCGAGTCTTCAAATCTTACTCGCCCACAAATCAAGTGACTGAGTAGTTTTCCTTTCGTTTATATGAATACTTACATACACACACACACACATGCGTGCGCGCGCGCACGCGCGAAATCACGCATACTGTGTGCCTCTTAGTTTCCAAAGAGCTTACCTTTGTTGCCGCTGCTTTATTGCTTTCTCATGTCAACCTTTGACCTACTGATTAAAATCTCCATCGTGAAACCATCTCCCCACCTCGTCTTCCCACATCATTCCTCTTATCAAATCTCTACAGCAGGAATCTGCCAAATGATATAACTAGGTGAGATCCCATCTTCCTTTTGTTGTTTAGTGCATTCTCAGAGGTTTTCCTCTGGTGGTTGTTTCCATCTTAGTTCTCTACCTTGTCTTTTCGCTCAACGGTGTGAATGCCCGGAAGTCGCGACCCATTTCCGTTGGCCCCAGGGGTCAACAGCCTATTGGAGTGCGGATATCTGAGTGGTGTTGGCGCCTGCAGCTCAAGGCGCCCTGCTACCTGGTGTGACGGCAGCCACCCCACTGGCATTTGTTTTGATCAAGTCAAGGGTCGCGTAGGCAAATTGCTGAGGAGATGGGTACAGGTGATGTGGAGTTCAACGCATTTTTCTTTAGCCTCCCGCCTGGGGCACTATACCTAAGCCTACCTAGTTAGCAAATAACAGGAGGGTGTCAAAAAATATCATGCATTTCTGCCTTTACATCTGCTTTCACCATGTTGATACATGTCGTCACCGGTCAATTCCTCGCGAGATTTTGCAAGGTACCTAGCGTCAGCAACGCGCCTCAAGCCACTGTTCCTGAGGGATCTGGACAGGGGTTGAAAACAAAAAACAAAACCCGGAACGTAATTTCTTGAGGAACGTGCGCCCCCAAAGACTGACACGTACTATCGGTTTCTTTAAAACCCAACTCCTTTTTTCTTGTCTGGGAGGAATTCCACAGAGTTTTATTACCAGCCAACAACGGAGAATAGATCAACTGTTTTCTCTTCCCGGAGAAGCGGTGGGTCGTTGGAGTCTATTATTCTGACGTTACTGGGCGGCTCTGCGTGGTTGTGCTGTTTAAGCAGGGGTCTATTTCACGGCAAAGTCAGGCCAAAACCTCGAACATCCCTTAGATCTTTGCAAGGGAAGGTGGCGATCGCCAGTTTGCTTTTCTTGCAGCTGGTATCAGTTCTCGACAATGAGTTACCGGGACGTTTTGCGTGGAGGCGGAGATCTGAAAGAAGCAACAATGCTTGAGCAAGCGGGAAAGCTATTGCTTTGTTGTTTTTGCCTCGTCAAGGACACAGAGATCAATCAAGGACGACCTTCACTGTTATATGCGTGGGTCTGAGTGCTCCAGCAAGGCCCAAATGCACCACCGGATGAAACATTTTAAAGGCATTTACTGGTCATCGGCAACTATTCCCAAGAACATGTATAACTCATTATGACATTTTGAACTCTTGTCCCTTTCCCTGTTCTCTCCCCTTCCCTCCTCTCCTCATAATGAAACTATATCGGAATAACGCTCAAGAACGTGTCTGCCTTTGTAGAAGAAGAAGGCGTTTGATTCGTGAGCACTAAAATCTGCACGGAATGCTCTGTCTGTAGGGGAGCTGTCGGCAGCGATTATCACAGTCCGTGAAGTACAGACTAGCAAGATGGCTGCCAAAAGTCGTCAGTGAGAGAGTGAGGGATTCGCTGTGCTTGTCTTTATCTCTTGTAATTAGTTTCCTGTCACACCAAGATCTTCTCTACAAGAAATTATCTACAGCGCTACCATCTTGGTCGTGGAAGACGCCATCGGTTACGTCATGTTGCGCGCCTGCAGTTAAATGAACTAACTGCCTGCACCGTTACTTCAACGCATTCGGGACCGATGACGGAACTCTTCAGTACCTTTGTGTGCACTGCACAACCTCCCTTTAGAGAACTTTCGGGTAATGAGACGATGTAGCTTTTTATAAAATTCAATGATCTATTGTTAGTAAATATGCGAACTGAATTTTGTTATTGAAGATTATTTGCAACAATCTGTATTTTACTCACGTGCTTTTTGTAAAGTGCAATGAGCTTACTTCATGTATTTGAATGTCGCAATTGAAAAAAAGTTATTACTGTTGTTGTTGCTGTTTTCTTCTTCTTCTTCTTCTTCTTCTTCTTCTTCTTCTTCTTCTTCTTCTTCTTCTTCTTCTTCTTCTTCTTCTTCTTCTTCTTCTTCTTCTTCTTCTTCTTCTTCCTCTTCCTCTTCCTCTTCCTCTTCCTCTTCCTCTTCCTCTTCCTCCTCCTCCTCCTCCTCCTCCTCCTCCTCCTCCTCCTCTCCCCCCTCCTCCTCCTCCTCCTCCTCCTCTCCTTTCCTCTTCTCTTTCTTCTTCTTCTTCCTTTTCTCTTTCTTCTTCTTCCTCTTCTCTTTCTTCTTCTTCTTCCTCTTCTCTTTCTTCTTCTTCTTCTTCCTCTTCCTCTTCCTCTTCTCTTCCTCTTCATGTTCCTCTTTTTTCCTCTTTCTTCTTCTTCTTCTTCTTCTTCTTCTTCTTCTTCTTCTTCTGCCTCTTCCTCTTCCTCTTCCCTCCTTCCTCTTCCTCCTCCTCCACCTCCTCCTCCTCTTCCTCTTCCT
>JAWQFJ010031832.1:5000-27500 GCA_034096865.1 Theodoxus fluviatilis | reverse complement strand
CATTCAAGCAGAAGACAAGTCCATTCAAGGCAGAAGACAAGTCAATTCAAGCAGAAGACAAGTCCATTCAAGGCGGAAGACAAGTCCATTCAAGCAGAAGACAAGTCCATTCAAGCAGAAGACAAGTCCATTCAAGCAGAAGACAAGTCCATTCAAGGCAGAAGACAAGTCCATTCAAGGCGGAAGAGGGAGAGTTTCTTGCTGCCGTAGGTGGAGATGGAGCCGTAAATAGCAACACGGCCAAACTGCTTTATTTGAGCAAAGACACTCTCTAACGGGACCGCCAGCTTCTGCAGTTTTGACGCGATTTGTCATTTGGCCTCTCGTGACGTTTTGATGCTCGTGGGAACATCACTTCCGGTAGAAAGAAAGCTACAGTGGACTAGTAATAATCGTGTTTTCACATAGTAGTGTCTTTCCTGTGTATCTGCATTTAATTAATTCGAAGTTTGAAATAAAAAAGTGTATCACTTTTGTAATCATAGTCACTTTGAGCGTAATGAAACAAGAATTCATAGTCGATCAATTTGTTTACATTTGCCAGACCAGTGCGGGAATGTGCGCGTGAAATCTCAGTGTTGCCGTTAGTTTTATTGCAAAAGTTTAGGTGCTGTACTTGTCATCAAGAAGTATTCTTCAGACTGACAAATTAATATTATAAGTTAGTGAGCTTTCATCGGAGAGAGAACAGCGCAGCTATTGTAAAATAGTGGCTCGCCGGAAGTGATGTTCCCACGAATCACAACCTCTCTCGCAATTCGGCGAAGCTGGCGGTCCCGTTAGATAGTGTCTTTGATATGAGGAAACACCTTGCTGGTGAACTCTTTCCTCACGTTGTCAAAGTAAACATCGATGCCATCAAACGCCTCTTTCTTCTTTTCCAGCGATTCGTCTTTCTACTGGTAGCTGTCAGGCGAAGATCCGTTATGTCGTTGACTCTAGGACTATTGAGTACGGTTTTGGACAGCAACATTCATACGGGCATTCTGTCCATCACTCCGTGAAATAGCATCCTCCGTCCCGGTCAATATCAAACTTGGCTAGGGTGTTCAAAACAGTTCAAACCTATTGTTGGGACCTCTCAACTCTGGTGTATCTGCCACCACTTCTCTTCAGACTTCATTTTTCTTGCCACATAAATTATTCTTCTGATCTGATGTCATCCGTGACGTCCTTCTTCTCCGAATTATAAGCAAGAAGAAAGACTTCGAAATCATACAGCCAGCAAAATGCTCCGCAAAGTACTCTAGAAAGTTCAGAGCAGAACAAAACGCTAGAGCACAATACTAACAGCACAAAAATCAAGTGCGAATCACGTGACTTACACCAGATATACTATAAAAATCCAAAACGGACACATCCGTAACAGTAGGCATACCAAAAACTTGACCGATCTGTTCCCGAGTACGACAGAAGTGATGTGATGATGAGATGGGGTGTTCCACAATCAGGGACGGGTTGCTTACCTATAATCCTGCGAGGAACAGGCCGGTGTTAACATGGGGAAAGCAGATTGAAGACAATGTAAGTGCTGCTTGGGGTTGACTGTGCGGGTGCTACAAGAGCAGGCCGCGAAAACACAAAGACCGCAGCATTGCAGCCGATGAGGGAAGTATGCGATTCTTGACACATGTTGACATCGGCCTATTCCTCCCAGGACCTCGCGTCTGTGCAACACAGCCCCGACAGTGTTTTTTCTACACAGACATTGCAGTGCGTACCTGAAGACGCTAAAGATATTCCTTTAGCAGCAGATTTGAAATATGAAACTCTCGACGTATAGGTAGGAATTATCCTTCCAGGTTTACTGGAGGTCCTCACAACTTTATCTGTGTGTGTGTGTGTGTGTGTGTGTGTGTGTGTGTGTGTGTGTGTGTGTGTGTGTGTGTGTGTGTGTGTGTCTCAGTCCCGACTTAATGGCTGATATCTCAAAAACTACTGGACGGATTTCCTTGACATTTCGCACACTTACTGGAAGTTATGTCCGATTGAATGTATCAAATTTTCAGAATCGAGATTTGAAAAAAATTGATTTTTTTCTTCATTTTGGTGTTGCAAAGAAGGCAAGAGACGGAACTCTGTCCCACTCAAGGGAAGTTTTGGCATGTGTGACGTGATCATTTGACGTCGAATAACGTGGCGTAATTTCGAGAAGATTGGACATTGGTGAAGGAGAAAGAATGATTTTTATCCCTCCAGATGTACTGGAGATCCTTACAGATTTATTGTTGTGCTTTTTTAATGCCAAAACCTGGAGGTTCAGCGCCAGTGGTTTTTATTTATACAGCTATCTGAATCGGGCTTAGATTTCAAAATCGCTGGTGTGACTCATTTGGATGAAATGTTGGCCATACCTCGATGTCAACTAAATATCCAGAGGACTGAAAGTGGGAAGACTAGTCATATTTGCTAAATCCGTTACCCCGGGTGGGTTAGCCGGAACCTGGGGTTCTAAATCTGGCTTGCTGATAATGAGGTCACCGTGCGCTGGTCACGTCCTGGAAGAAGCCATTTATTTTTAGAAGTACTACTGCCGTTGCTATCTGACGATCCACCATGTAGTGAGTCGGAAGGTAGTGTTGCGACTTGTCTCTTTCGCAAAGTCCTGTTGATACAGAGGTTCTCCTAGCTTGCACAGGGAAGTCGGTCCTGTTGATACAGAGGTTCTCCTAGCTTGCACAGGGAAGTGCAAGTCCTGTTGATACAGAGGTTCTCCTAGCTTGCACAGGGAAGTGCAAGTCCTGTTGATACAGAGGTTCTCCTAGCTTGCACAGGGAAGTGCAAGTCCTGTTGTTACAGAGGTTCTCCTAGCTTGCACAGGGAAGTGTCCTGTTGATACAGAGGTTTTCCTAGCTTGCACAGGGAAGTGCAAGTCCTGTTGATACAGAGGTTCTCCTAGCTTGCACAGGGAAGTCCAAGTCCTGTTGATACAGAGGTTCTCCTAGCTTGCACAGGGAAGTCGGTCCTGTTGATACAGAGGTTCTCCTAGCTTGCACAGGGAAGTGCAAGTCCTGTTGATACAGAGGTTCTCCTAGCTTGCACAGGGAAGTCGGTCCTGTTGATACAGAGGTTCTCCTAGCTTGCACAGGGAAGTGCAAGTCCTGTTGATACAGAGGTTCTCCTAGCTTGCACAGGGAAGTCCAAGTCCTGTTGATACAGAGGTTCTCCTAGCTTGCACAGGGAAGTCGGTCCTGTTGATACAGAGGTTCTCCTAGCTTGCACAGGGAAGTGCAAGTCCTGTTGATACAGAGGTTCTCCTAGCTTGCACAGGGAAGATCAAGTCCTGTTGATACAGAGGTTCTCCTAGCTTGCACAGGGAAGTGCAAGTCCTGTTGATACAGAGGTTCTCCTAGCTTGCACAGGGAAGTGCAAGTCCTGTTGATACAGAGGTTCTCCTAGCTTGCACAGGGAAGTGCAAGTCCTGTTGATACAGAGGTTCTCCTAGCTTGCACAGGGAAGTGCAAGTCCTGTTGATACAGAGGTTCTCCTAGCTTGCACAGGGAAGTGCAAGTCCTGTTGATAC
Organism: Theodoxus fluviatilis; assembly: GCA_034096865.1. Classification (NCBI taxonomy): domain Eukaryota; kingdom Metazoa; phylum Mollusca; class Gastropoda; order Cycloneritida; family Neritidae; genus Theodoxus; species Theodoxus fluviatilis. The sequence continues at coordinate 23,977 of JAWQFJ010031832.1, read as the reverse complement.
AGAGGTTCTCCTAGCTTGCACAGGGAAGTCCAAGTCCTGTTGATACAGAGGTTCTCCTAGCTTGCACAGGGAAGTCCAAGTCCTGTTGATACAGAGGTTCTCCTAGCTTGCACAGATAAGTCCAAGTCCTGTTGATACAGAGGTTCTCCTAGCTTGCACAGGGAAGTCCAAGTCCTGTTGATACAGAGGTTCTCCTAGCTTGCACAGGGAAGTGCAAGTCCTGTTGATACAGAGGTTCTCCTAGCTTGCACAGAGAAGATCAAGTCCTGTTGATACAGAGGTTTTCCTAGCTTGCACAGGGAAGATCAAGTCCTGTTGATACAGAGGTTCTCCTAGCTTGCACAGGGAAGTCCAAGTCCTGTTGATACAGAGGTTCTCCTAGCTTGCACAGATAAGTCCAAGTCCATAAATCCGGTGGTTGTTTTTAAAGATCATTATTATGGCGCTGGTCGATACACAGCGACGACAATCGGTAATCAGCATTACCATAATAGCTTCACCACTCCTCCTTCCTTCTCTTCCTTTTCTTCCTTCTCTTCTTCTTTCTTCTTCTTTCTTCTTCTTTCTTCTTCTTTCTTCTTCTTTCTTCTTCTTTCTTCTCTTCTTCTTTCTTCTTCTTTCTTCTTCCCTCTTCTTCTTTCTTCTTCTTCTTCTTTCTTCTTTCTTCTTTCTTCTTCTTCTTCTTCTTCTTCTTCTTCTTCTTCTTCTTCTTCTTCTTCTTCTTCTTCTTCTTCTTCTTCTTCTTCTTCTTCTTCTTCTTCTTCTTCTTCTTCTTCTTCTTCTTCTTCTTCTTTTTCTTCTTCTTCTTCTTCTTCTTCTTCTTCTTCTTCTTCTTCTTCTTCTTCTTCTTCTTCTTCTTCTTCTTCTTCTTCTTCTTCTTCTTCTTCTTCTTCTTCTTCTTCTTCTTCTTCTTCTTCTTCTTCTTCTTCTTCTTCTTCTTTCTTCTTTCTTCTTCTTCTTCTCACCACTCCTTCTTCCTTCTATTCCTTCTCTTTCTTCTCTTCTTCTTTCTTCTTCTTTCTTCTTCTTTCTTCTTCTTTCTTCTTCTTCCTTTCTTCTTCTTTTCTTCTTCTTTCTTCTTCTTTCTTCTTCTTTCTTCTTCTTTCTTCTTTCTTCTTTCTTTCTTCTTCTTTCTTCTTCTTTCTTCTTCTTTCTTCTTCTTTCTTCTTCTTTCTTCTTCTTCTTCTTCTTCTTCTTCTTCTTCTTCTTCTTCTTCTTCTTCTTCTTCTTCTTTCTTCTTTCTTCTTTCTTCTTTCTTCTTCTTCTTCTTCTTCTTCTTCTTTTCTTCTTTCTTCTTTCTTCTTTCTTCTTTCTTCTTTCTTCTTCTTCTTCTTTCTTCTTCTTCTTCTTCTTCTTCTTCTTCTTCTTCTTCTTCTTCTTCTTCTTCTTCTTCTTCTTCTTCTTCTTCTTCTTCTTCTTCTTCTTCTTCTTCTTCTTCTTCTTCTTCTTCTTCTTCTTCTTCTTCTTCTTCTTCTTCTTCTTCTTCTTCTCTTCTTCTTCTTCTTCTTCTTCTTCTTCTTCTTCTTCTTCTTCCCCGTTGTCGTCGTTAGAAACAAAAGGCATTGTTTTTGCTATCATTTTTTCATAACAGAGATTGTAACCACTTTTTCTGCTTTACTACAAAAGGAACTGCACTTTGAAAAGTTAAACGCTATTGAAAGCGTTGATACGTGTGTGCAGAAATGAAAAAATGAATAAATTAACGAATGAATGACCTTATTTTTGCGTTCTTTCAGCCCTTTTAGGCATTTTTTGTGTGCGTATGGCTGCGTAGGTGTGGACATGAAAATACCTGAATGTGTGCATGCAGGCGCACAAGTGTGTGTAAAAGTGCGATAACACAACTTATTGTGTAAAACTAAAATTGCTGCAATGATTCCCTACTACGATCTGCTCCAATATTGACAAACATTTGTCATATGGAATGAATATGTATGTGATAAGATTCAATATCTAAATACATGTTGAGAAGTATGTGATTCACGCATCTTTGAGGAAAGAAATCGTGAAGTTCACTAATGGAAAAATTAATTCCTTACATCTTCTCAGCAGATTCTGGTAGACAATCTAGTGTCTGCCCAGGACAAAATTCTAAAACCCCGTTTAGAGATCTCTGCTGGCATGATCCCATTAACCACAACACCTTCCACCCCACTCTTTCATCCTACCCCCCCCCCCTCCCCCCTTCACCAAACCCCGTCCCATCCCCACCCGTCATCTCCCAGCCTTTTCCTCATCTCTCCTCCCCACTTGTTCAAATAGCTAGTTTGTAGAATTGCTCCACGTGTTTGCAAAGCGTGGCGTATTTTCATGCTGGACCACAGGCAAATAGGATTCCAGACATGCTCCTGTCGTTAATTCAAAGCAGTCTCCAATTTCTTCCCAAATAAATAATACCTTTGAAAGGCAGTCCTGTTTTGATTAAAGATGTGGTATTTGCATACTGTAGAAATAGACATTACCCAAATAATTATGTTTACACATGGAAGAGCAGCGTCGCTGGAATCAACGACATGGCGCGAGCATTTTGTTTGCTTAATCCACCACGAATGTTTGAGCAAACACAGCAGGAAGAAAACCACGTTCACTACCGTTAGTGCAAACGCCTTGCAATAACGGCTGAAGTTGTGCAATTTGAGCGTTGCTGGAAGCCTGTGGAATCAACCTTACTCACCCTACTGTGTTTTACGTGCGGAATCAACCTTACCCCACCTACTGTGCAATACCAGCGGAATTAACCTCACCCTATCCTACTGCTCATTATCTGCGGAATCAACCTTACCCGCCCTACTGTGCATTACTTGCGGAATCAACCTTTCCCGCCCTACTGTGCTTTACCTGCGGAATCAACCTTATCCGCCCTACTGTGCATTACCTGCGGATTTAACCTTACCCGCCCTACTGTGCATTACCTTTATAAGGACGCGTAGAACGAGGACGTGCGGTCCTTCCGTTTGTTACCAGAGAGAGAGAGAGAGAGAGAGAGCCGCTTTTAGTAAACGCCAGCGTTACGCTGAGGCATCTCAACACATCTGAAAATAGCCGTGGTGCCTGTCTGTTCGCTACTTCGCAGTGCGTGATCCACCTATTGCGTCCTTGGCGTGATGGAAGTGAAGTGCAATGCGTTAACGCTCGCCCGTCTCTACGGACACTTTTGTCCACCATCACTGGCTGACTTTCCCTCTGTTGTGATAGTTGAAAGCTACCCATTGTCTGTTTTCAATGGCGGTCTCAGCCACGTTTTCCTCGTGATGCTTGAGGGAGCAGGCTACAGAGGGACTCTTTATTTCTTCTTCATCGATATGGCTAGTCAGAAAGGTCGTTGGAGAGGTTAAAGTGGCACAACGACGTTCCCGACAGTAAAGGGACTGGTTCTGGGACGAAACTATTATAACTCACAACGCATTACTTGTGGGTTGGGGCTTTCGGTAAAAACAAGCTGACTCCAGGACACGTCCAATACGTATCCTATTGTGCTACAGGAAAGCTCTCAGCACGAAAGTGGAATTGATCCTAAACATGGCCACTAGAAATCGAACAACATTTCGATAAAAGGAAGCTCTTGGTAAAACTGACTTGATTGTGGACTACAGAAGCTGCGATCTGCCTGCAGCAACCACGCACTGCAGTCCAGTGCTCTATAAGTGGACAGCGGCGGCTGCTGTTGAAAACCCGTCCTCGAGCTAGCCTAGGGCGGGCTTCCTAGGACGATGATACGCTAGTCAGAGGGAATAGGAATACTGTTTCTGATTTTGAAAAAGTGATCACTATCATCACACGTCGTCAAGTCAGTCATTTCCTGTAATAAAATATTTCCAAAACAACACACTGCTAGTTTTTTCGTCTCAAGTTTGATACCGACTCCTGTAGGACAACAGCAGTCACTGTCCATACAAGCCGGAAACGCCGTTTTGATTGTCTTGGCTAGCACGTCATAGTCCTAGTGATCCTGCCTCAGGACTACTTCAAAGAAACTTCCAACACTCTTCTGGAATCTGTCAGCGACGCTTCTTCAAAAGAAAAGTGTTAACGGCGCGCTGAAACTTATCTCTTCTTTTTCCCTCCGTATCTCAAGGCTGAAAGTGAAACGCTCGACGGCTGTCAATGAAAATACCACAGTCCCAGTGGCGCAAAACTGGCATGAAGCAACGTAGGCATGTGATCTCTGATTGGGAGGGGGGGGGGACAAGAAAGGATTGCTGGGGGTGGGGGTGTTAGGGAGGATGGAGATTGGTGCAAGAGGAAGAAATGATTAAGGCCGTGATTTTCAAAAAGTAAGACTTTCGAATCCGGGTGGGCATGCGAAAACTGTTTAATAGTGGAGGTTTTTCCCTTAACGTTCAAAGATGCTCGCGCATCATCTCTCTTGGCTTTCCACTTTTGTCCACCATCACTGGCTGACTTTCCCTCTGTTGTGATAGTTGAAAGCTACCCATTGTCTGTTTTCAATGGCGGTCTCAGCCACGTTTTCCTCGTGATGCTTGAGGGAGCAGGCTACAGAGGGACTCTTTATTTCTTCTTCGTCGATCTGGCTAGTCAGAAAGGTCGTTGGAGAGGTTAAAGTGGCACAAGGACGTTCCCGACAGTAGAGGGACTGGTTCTGGGACGAAACTATTGTAACTCACAACGCATTACTTGTGGGTTGGGGCTTTCGGTAAAAACAAGCTGACTCCAGGACACGTCCATTACGTATCCTATTGTGCTCTTGCTAGAGGAAAGCACTCCGCACGAAAGTGGAATTGATCCGAAACATGGCCACTAGAAATCGAACAACATTTCGATAAAACTGACTTGATCGTGGACTACAGAAGCTGCGATCTGCCTGCAGCAACCACGGACTGCTGTCCAGTGCTCTATAAGTGGACAGCGACGACTGCTGTTGAAAAAGCCCGTCCTCGCGCTAGCCTAGCGCGGGCTTCCTAGGATAATGATACGCTAGTCAGAGGGAATAGGAAAACTGTTTCGTCAAGTCAGTAATTTTCTGTAATAAAAACACTTCCAAAACCAGACACTCCTGGTTTTTTCGTCTCCATTTTGATACTGACTCTCGTAGGACAACAGCAGTCACTGTCCATACAAGCCGGAAACGCCGTTTTGATTGTCTTGGCCAGCACGTCATAGTCCTAGTGGACCTGCCTCAGGACTACTTCAAAGAAACTTCCAACACTCTTCTGGAATCTGTCAGCGACGCTTCTTCAAAAGAAAAGTGTTAACGGCGCGCTGAAACTTATCTCTACTTTTTCCCTCCGTATCTCTCAAGGCTGAAAGTGAAACGCTCGACGGCTGTCAATGAAAATACCACAGTCCCTGAGGCGCAAAACTGGCATGAAGCAACGTAGGCATGTGATCTCTGATTGGGAGGGGGGGGGGGACAAGAGGGGATTGCTGGGGGTGGGGGTGTTAGGGAGGATGGAGATTGGTGCAAGAGGAAGAAATGATTGAGGCCGTGATTTTCAAAAAGTAAGACTTTCGAATCCGGGTGGGCATGCGAAAACTGTTTAATAGTGGAGGTTTTTCCCTTAACGTTCAAAGATGCTCGCGCATCATCTCTCTTGGCTTTCCACTTTATCTGTGTGCGGTCTTGCCCTCGCTCTGAGAGACAGGTTAAACCTGGTGATCTGATTCATCTCCCCTAAAAAAAAATCCACTGTTCACAAAACTGGGGCCACTTTTGTACGTGTGCCCGGACCTCAAGCACAAGCGCCGAATACCCGCCCCCCGCCCCCCTTTCTCCCGCCCCCCTCTCCTGCCCCCCTTCTCCTGCCCCCCTTTCTACTGCCCCCCTTTCTCCTGCCCCCCTTTCTCCTGCTCCCCTTTCTCCTGCCCCCCACCATCCACTAACATGCTTTCAGCAGTGGCTTCTTCTAGAAAACTCCATGGAGATGGTCTAATATGGTACATCACGCGACCTTTGGTTTGTTTACAAGATGTTGGACTGAGAACTCTAGTCAGACAGGAAACTACCACACACCCCCACACACCCCCACCCACACCCCCGAACTGACTGGTCACCCCAGATTTCCTCCAAACCGACTCCCAGAACTGTTTATCCTACCTTATTTTACATTGGAAACTTTCTCCTTTGACACTCAACCTAACCGCGGACACTGTTTCTGCTTTGTGGTCCTACAGTGATTCTATGAAACAAGAATAAAGACAAAAGGTAAATGAAGCTCCAGCTATGCTCACTCTGTTCCCACTTGACAACCACTAGCCACTTTTTTTCTCCATCTCTTTTCTCTGCCCCTCCCCCTTCCCCCCCTCCCCCCCCCTCCCCCCCCCTCCTTGCCTTCTTTCTGCTCTCTCTTCTTCTCCCAGTTACTTTCCCCCTAACTATCTCCCCTTTGTAACCGTCACCATGGCACTTAAAGATCAAACATCATAACACTAGGGAGCGTTTGGTTGGTTCTTAGACACCTCTTTTTATAATTTTCTTGATCAATTGATTTTTGCATTTTCCTACCAGTCTTGACAAATCGAACGCAGAGCCCACTGGCAGTGTGCCCGTATTCAGAAGCTGAAGAAAGATAACGTAAGCCTATTCTAAATTGACAAATAAGTCTTGGCTAACATTTACCAAGTCTTGGCAAATTGCTTATTAGCAAACTTTTGGCAAACATTTAGCAACTATTGCGCCAAGTCTGGACAAATCTTTAGCTTCTTAATAGCTTGACGAAACCAAGCCAAGATCTCGCAAACAAAGGATATTTGCAATATGGCATCGATCGGCACCATGCCCATACCGGAAGTGTGCAATGGCTGTAAATGTAAACGAAGCGACATATGTTTTCCGCCATTGTGCTCTGAGGAGATTTCACGAATATCTCGCGCCAATAGCTACTGGCATTACCTGTCGAGCCAATATCCCAAGTCTTGGCAAATATTTGCAAAGTCTAGGCGAAAATTAATTAATCACCGAAACGCTTGACCATATATTCAGCGAATATATCTCAAGACTCAGCAAAGTTTGACCAAATACTTGACCAGTATTTGCCAAGACTTGGCAAACACCAGTTAAGAACCGGCTGACTAAGTAAGCAAACAAGCAACACACACGTGTCACGAGGAGACCGCGAAGCAACCCATAGCTCAGCAGTCTGCATTCTGGACTGATGCTGGGATAGCCAGTGCTCAGTGTTCGAAAGAAACGAGAACCAGTCCCTCTGGACTGGGGGGAAAACTTCCGCAGACAGGCGCCAGATTTCATGAATATTAATTGGGCGAAATGGTCAAGAGAAAAGATTTTCGCTAACATTGTTTTCTTTTATTTTTTCTTTTCCTTTTGGATTTTCTCGCCTGTCGGAAGAGCGACTCTGCAGTTTTATCGAGCTCGAGGAAGTTTTTGCTAGCGACAGGCGAGCTAGCGAATGGCTTGAACAGCTTTCGATACGAAACGCGCCTCAGTTGGATTGCCTTTAACCAACTTTGCTAGCGTATCCTAGTCCTGAGAAACGCGCCTCAGTTGGATTGCCCGTTATTATCCACATGTATGCTAGCGTATCTTAGTCCCGAGAAACGCGCCTCAGTAGCACTGCCTTTCACTAACTTGGCTAGCGTATCCTAGTCCTGAGAAACGTGCCTCAGTAGCACTGCCTTTCACTAACTTTGCTAGCATATCCTCGTCCCGAGAAACGCGCCTCAGTTGGATTGCCTTTAACCAACTTTGCTAGCGTATCCTAGTCCTGAGAAACGCGCCTCAGTTGTATTGTCTTTGACCAATTTTGCTAGCGTATCCTAGTCCTGAGAAACGCGCCTCAGTAGCACTGCCTTTCACTAACTTTGCTAGCGTATCCTAGTCGTGAGAAACGCGCCTCAGTAGCACTGCCTTTCACTAACTTTGCTAGCGTATCCTAGTCCCGAGAAACGCGCCTCAGTTGGATTGCCTTTAACCAACTTTGCTAGCGTATCCCAGTCCTGAGAAACGAGCCTCAGTAGCATTGCCTTTAACTAACTTTGCTAGCATATCCTAGTTCTGAAAAAACGCGCCTCAAATGACTGCCTTTGACTAACTTTGCTAGCGTATCCCAGTCCTGAGAAACGCGCCTCAAATGACTGCCTTTGACTCAGTTTGCTAGCGTATCCCAGTCCTGAGAAACGCGCCTTAGTTGTATTGCCTCTGACTAACTTTGCTAGCGTATCCTAGTCCTGAGAAACGTCAAATAGTTGAGAAACGCCCACATAAACACCCCGAGACTATGAGAATGCATAGCGGAAGCCATCTTGGTTGGCGCTAGGTCAAGTGAAGTCCTTCAAGAGTGCCAATTTGGTCTTGAGCGAGCTGCAGAATGAGGGGAGCATCAAGCGGCTCAGACCATTTGTCACACGTGACATTAGTTGTCAATTCCATTTGAGTCCTTGCTGTTTCCACCACGAACGCCATCACTATTGCTTTGACTTCCACCGCCACATAGTGCCAAGCACTGCTCTCACTACGAGACAGAATGTCTGAAAAAGACGCAAAGTGTGTCAGCACAATTAATTTCCTTCTTGGAAACTACGACATAAGCTTGCAGTACAAATGTTCCATTTTTAAAATGAGGCGAACATCATTACGAGACTGTTTTATAAAGCGCAAACTGTAATGAACGAAAAAATGAGTAATCATGGTTATTATGCCTTACAGGCGGATTTGGGATTGGTTTTGTGTCCACTGATACCTTTTGTGACGCGAACATAGTGTTAACCTATTACTGATATTAAGCCTCGTCATTTGTAAACCATATACTTCCATTTCAGTTGTGTCTTTCTTTGATCTCCCATGAAGTTTTGTCTTCAAATACACACCAGCTCATCCCGAGCCGATATCGCAGAGGCGTTAGTATTCCAAATTCATGTATCTGCGAGCTGTGCCGTCTGTTCAATAGTGTGTGAAATAGTCTTAGAACTACTTTAACGGCGTATGTTAAGGAGCAGATCGGCTATCCCACTAGCCTCTCATGTGACCTCCATTTGCATATTTTGGACGAAAACCTTCCATCACGTGATGTCAACTTGGCTAGAGACACTTTCGCGGGTAGGCGAAGTCTCTAGTGAACTAGAATGCCACATATCATGGCGCAGACTAAACGTTGCCTTCTTTGCATGTGAAAAATGTTGACTGGCCCTTGCACACTGCCTTTAGACATTTACTTGTTTCTTCAGAGGAACTCATTCTCTTGCAAACCATACGCGTGAAAAACTATTGCGTCTAAAGTTTCCGTGGCGCCTAATTTCTCAACATCCAATCAGCAAAAACAACGCGGGTGGGTGGGGGGTGGGGGGTGGGGTGGGGGGTGGGGGGTAGGAATGCACGCAAGTGAGCTATTTGATAGATTCATCAATTACGTCTTTGGTATCACATAGCTGAGAGACGCGCAGCTATTTTAGGCAGTCAGCGCTTGACATGTCGTCACCGTCGGCAGAGATGGACAAAATGGGGGTCAAAGTTCGCCATTCGTTGATTATTGCTTTGTTGAAGAATATGATCCTTCATCTATGTGCCTATGGAGAATTTTGGAAGCGAGGGTGGGTGGTGGGTATTGGGGGTTTGTGGGGTGGTGGCTGTTGATGGGGTGATGGGGATGTTAGTGGGGACATTGGTGGGGAGTGGGTTGTGGATGCTGTTGTAGTAAGTGGTGGTGGTGTACAAAGTCGGACTCTTAGCGCAACTAGCGAATGAATGAATGAATGAATGAATGAATGCATGAACGAACGAACGAATGAACGAATGAACAAACGAATGAATAATGGAGTTCTAGTCTTTCAGCCTTTGTAGGCTATATGAGACCACTGACCACGAACTATCACTAGAGCTGGCTGGAGTAGGTGCGAGTCAAGTCAAGATTTCCCTGGTTATTGCCTTTTCTGAATTGCATGGGGAGGCGAGCTGGGTTAGTTCTTACCCACAACCCACAGCGGGAAAACTAACCAGCAGCCAAAGTCACTTGGATGGACAAATGCCCTTATTAGCTCATGCTTGCTTCGAAAAAATGTGTTTTCACATTTGTCTTCTCTGGAAGTTCGTAACTCCCTTATAAAAGATGACCTGGTCATGTGCTATCCCTCTTTTAAAACAAAAGCTAAAGACACTTTCGGTGCTGTTATTCCATGACAATATCTCAGACATCATGCAGTACTCTTTCTTATTGGTGGAGAGTCACATCACGAGTTTGCTCATTTCACGACTAAATTCCTCTCCCTGCCTTTGAAACTGAAGTCTGATGTTGAGAAGACAGATGTGGTTTCAGTGGTGGCATCTTTCTGTTCTTAGACTGTGGTTCAATCTATTCAGCCTTTAAAGAATCTAACGTACTTCAGTGCAGAACAGCCTTTTCATGGTGTGAACAAATACAAGGCAAAGAAACGTTGACTTTTGTTCAAAAGTGGGATGTACTTTTTATGAGAAATTTATTGCATTTACAAGAGTTCTGTCCGATGAAGAGAAAAACGAAAACAATCTTGAATTTGTCTCAGATTGCCGCTCTTTGCTGTCCTTTAGACTTCTGTGGTAAAACTAAAATGAATCTACTGCAAACCTGACTCTCTCTCTCTCTCTCTCTCTCTCTCTCTCTCTTTCTCTCACTCTCTCTCTCTCTCTCTCTCTCTCTCTCTCTCTCTCTCTCTCTCTCTCTCTCTCTCTCTCTCTCCTGTTCGAGCCTTTCTCCGTAACAGAAAGACACCAAGCCAGTCGCTGGACTACCAGCTGCCCTGGAGACTCTGCTAACTTCTCTGCTTACGACTGAGAAGCTTACTTCGTGGACGGGGAAGGCGGAAACACCGTGGTTGTCCTAAAATTCATGCATAGTGATGGTCGGCCATTGTTAACAAGCACCATGGGCGGTTTCTGGGGAAGGAAAACACCTGCTCAGCGGCGACGAGACCAGCAGCGGGCGGAAAATCACAGAACAAGGGGTGAGCAGAGGCAGAATGACAATTTTTCAACTTTGAATTCCGAAGATATTGATGTTGCGATTTTCTCCGTTGTCGCTGCTGATGTTGCACGAGAATCCCGTGCCAGTTCGCCACCAAGCTATGACGCGACCAAGGTCTTGACCTTTGACCCCACAAGTTACAGGAGTGACAAGGTAGCAGAAGCTCCATCCTCCATCCCAGATGTTCCCGCTCAAGCTTCGTTTGGCCATCATGTGAACACAGAGACTGCCGAGACTGCCAATGCTTCACCGATTTCACCTAACAGGGAGGCTACACTGGAAGATTTCGAGAACTTCAGAGTTGCTTTCGGAAAGAAGTTTGATGAGATGATGAAAAACTGCTTTGACATCTGCAAAGAAGAAAGCGGTGCTCCGACGAGCGAAAAATAGTCTGGCGGCACCGAAAACGCAACAGATTGCACTCTATCCCTCCAGTCGTCATCTGCTGATCATATATGGAGAATCGTGAACCAGAACAGAATACCATCCTACAGCCATCATCAACAGAAGCCCGAAGGATCTACGGTCATCCAAGCTGTCCCAGATCAGCTGTTCCCCAGCGCCACAGGGTTGCCAGAGAACCAGGCAGGCCGCCTCCGCGACAGCTGCTCTCACGAACAGCACGGAAAAAGTTATTTCCAGTGATGTTCACAACACAGTGACAACCACGATGTTTCCGCCTTCCCCGTCCACCTTCCATGAAGTAAGCTTCTCGGCCGTAATAATTTGTCGATCAAGACTTGTTATGCGAGCGTCTGCTGCTGTGCAAAGTCAATAGCTTCAGGTCCCACATTCATTCCATGCTGACAGGGTGAGGCGATTGAATTCAACTTACGTCTAGAGCCGCTCAATGCCCTCATGTTATCATCTGGCTGCGGGGCTTTTAGGGCGTGTTCCAGTAGCTCAGCCACAGAGGTGCCACAGAGGTGCCACAGAGGTGCCACAGAGGTGCCACAGAGGTGCCACAGAGGTGCCACAGAGGTGCCACTGAGGTGCCACAGAGGTGCCACAGAGGTGCCACAGAGGTGCCACAGAGGTGCCACAGAGGTGCCACAGAGGTGCCACAGAGGTGCCACAGAGGTGTCACTGAGGTGCCACTGAGGTGCCACAGAGGTGCCACAGAGGTGCCACAGAGGTGCCACAGAGGTGCCACAGAGGTGCCACAGATGTGCCACAGAGGTGCCACAGAGGTGCCACAGAGGTGCCACAGAGGTGCCACTGAGGTGCCACTGAGGCGAAAGTGGAATATAGGGATAAGCTCACATTATCAAAACCGACCTCATGTATATACGTATATATTATATAGCTTTCGATACAGAATGTTCTGAAACACCTTGCCAACCCAATGGTGTTGTTATCTTCGACTCTTACGTTCATCTTATTTTTGACACAGTGAAGCGGGTGGGTGGGAATTATTTTCAATTTCTTATGCAATTTGCAGAGGAGGAAATGTTGAGCGAACGTAACGCGTTTTCGTACGATCTCCATTGTCCGCAAATAGTCTTCATTTATTAACTTTTCAAGGCAAGGAGAAAATGTCCATTCTCATAAGGCAACATGAAAAAAAATCTGGATACTTTCAAGCAAAGTATTCAGCGGAAGGAGATGACCTAGAGGTAGTCGTGACTATTTGCGAAAATGAATAAATGAATGAATGAATGAATGAATGCACGTTTCACCGCCTATCAGCTTTTGTTAGCTATATAAGGTTATTAATCACAAAATTTATAGAGATAGTTAGAATACTTAAATAAACCCAGATTTCCCCCGTCCCAGGGATAGAACCACGGCGCTGCGCCTCGCACATCGTCCAACCCCAAAGCATGGTCGCCCATCTCCGCCTGTCAAAAGACATGGTTTCTACAAGCGAGTAGAGGCTGAGAGGCTGACCATGTACTAATATAAGAGGGGAGAGCACTGGAGGGGGGGGCTGGGAAGTTCATGGAATTATTTTGTTTTTTGGCACGTCGTAGACGTTGAACCAAAGCTAATGCAGTCATACAGAGGGGTAGGTGCATCGTAGATGTTCACCAAGTATCATTCACGCACAGAATTACACGCATGGACAGATTTACGACACAGGGTTGCAGCCAGTATAATATTGTCAAGACATTTAAATAAGCCCAGATTCTTCCCGTCCCAGGGATAGAACTACGGCACTGCGCCTCTCACATCGTCCAACCCCAAAGCCTGCTCACCTGTCTCTGCCTGTCTCCGCCTGTCTCTGCCTGTACCGCCTGTCTCCGCCTGTCTCCGCCTGTCTCCGCCTGTCTCCGCCTGTCTCCGCCTGTCTCCGCCTGTCTCCGCCTGTCTCCGCCTGTCTCCGCCTGTCTCTGCCTGTCTCCGCCTGTCTCCGCCTGTCTCCGCCTGTCTCCGCCTGTCTCCGCCTGTCTCCGCCTGTCTCCGCCTGTCTCCGCCTGTCTCCGCCTGTCTCCGCCTGTCTCCACCTGTCTCCGCCTGTCTCCGCCTGTCTCCGCCTGTCTCCACCTGTTTCCGCCTGTCTCCGCCTGTCTCCGCCTGGTTAGAATTCGATCAAGTCACGATTTCCCTAGTTACTCACCTCTTACAAAACGCCTAGGGAGACGCGGGGGGTACATTATCACCCCCAACCCACAGGGAGACGCGGTGGGTACATTCTCACCCCCAACCCACAGGGAGACGCGGTGGGTACATGCTCACCCCCAACCCACAGGGAGACGCGGAGGGTACATTCTCACCCCCAACCCACAGGGAGACGCGGTGGGTACATTATCACCCCCAACCCACAGGGAGACGCGGTGGGTACATTCTCACCCCCAACCCACAGGGAGACGCGGTGGGTACATTCTCACCCCCAACCCACAGGGAGACGCGGTGGGTACATTCTCACCCCCAACCCACAGGGTCGACGACGACGACGACGATGATGATTAATGATGATGATGATGATTGATGATGATGATGATGATGATGATGATGATGATGATGATGATGATGATGGATGATGATGATGGATGATGATGATGATGATGATGATGATGATGATGATGATGATGATGATGATGATGATGATGATGATGATGATGATGATGATGATGATGATGATGATGATGATGATGATGATGATGATGATGATGATGATGATGATGATGATGATGATGATGATGATGATAAATGATGATGGATGATGCTGATGCTGATGACGACGACGACGACGACGACGACGATGATGATGGATGATTGATGATGATTGATTGATGATGATGATGATGATGATGATGATGATAAGGATGATGATGATGATGATGATGCTGCCGTTGCTGCTGCTGCTGCTGCTGCTGCTGCTGCTGCTGCTGATGATGATGATGATGATGATGATGATGATGATGATGATGATGATGATGATGATGATGATGATGATGATGATGATGATGATGATGATGATGATGATGATGAATTACGACGATGACTACGACGACGACGACGATGACGATGAAAAAAAATGCAGTAATAAGAAAATAGCGAAAATATTTCGTTCGACTGCCATCGGAAGGACGGGACACAATTGTGACAAGCGGAAGTTCCAAAATGTGGCTGGACCAGTCTCTGAACTCCAGGGCAGCTCCTGAGATGCGTTCTCCACGGCACTAAGTAACCTACTGATGCAAAATGTAGCTGCAAGACTTCCAAGTTCAAGTTTGGGTGCCAGGCCCGTCAAGGCAAGGCACAATTTATTCTTTACCCTTGGGGGCATTTAGAATATTAATAACAAAACCAACTATAACATACATAATTGAATCAGAAATGGAAAAAAAAGAAGAAAAAAAAGAAGAAACAAAAAGTCAAAAATAGAAAAACGGAAAAAGAAATGTACAATGAGGAAAAATTGTATATGGAGGAAAAAATACAACTCAATACACGCAACATAAGCATTGAAATTGTGGTTTAGAGTTATTCAGTTAATTTTTTTACAAATAATATTCAGGAATTCTACTAGATTTGACAGTAAGTTCTTCTTTCTGCTACCAAAGAGTTGATTAAATTTTAAGCTATTTGGTCTTCTACAAAAGTAACTGGACAAAAATTTACATCGCTCATCTTTGAAAAAATCACAAACAAACACATAATGGTATTCATCCCCAATGTCGCCGGAAGCACATTTTGTACAAAGGCGTTCCGATCTTTGCACATTTAAATAACGATTTATTTGCACTGGCAATCTATTGTTCAAGGTTCTGAATTTCATAAATGAAACACACTGTCTAAATGACAAAATATTGATATAATCTTCACACACAAATTCATCTTTGTACATCCTATAATTATAAAACATGTCTTTAGTATCTATCTCTGTAAACCATTGTTGAATGTACTGGTCGTACAAGCACCTTCTGACCTTTTCTTTAAACCAAGTTGCTGAAAATTGTAAGTTCCCTTGCAGGGTCCAAAATCCTGATAATCCTAGACTATCCAGAATGGTTTTTATGGAAGATAAATATTCAGAATCTAACAAATCTAATGAAAACATTTTATAAGAAAACCAGTATGCAATACTTGAAAAGTTATTTCGGTTCTCAGGATTTATTAATTTATACCAATAGCATAATAATCTATGCTTAGCATTAATGTCTAAAGGTATTTTTCCCAACTCGCCAAAAACCATAGCATTGGGTGTTGATTTTCTCAACTTGAATACAGTTTTATAAAAGCGAAGTTGTAATCTAGTTGCGATTTCGCACGAACTAAAACCCCAAACTTCAGAGCCATACAACAAAATAGGAGCTATCATCTTATCAAACAGGTCAATCTGTATATCAGCTGGGAGAGACAATTTTCTACAGGTTCTCAGCAAAGAAAACATTGCTCTCGAAGCTCGATCAAATAAATTTTTCTGAGCGACTGAAAACTTATTATTATAGTTCAATCTTAATCCTAAATACATAACATCAGACACAACTTCGATTGGCTCACCATTAAACAAGAAGACAGGTTTGTTTCTAATTTTTCCTCGAGAAAAAACAATAATTTTAGTCTTGTTAATATTAACGTGAAGTTTCCATCTAATGCAATAGTCATACATTCCATCCAATAGACTCTGCAACCCTGCTTCTGACTCTGAACATATTACAGTGTCATCGGCGTACAATAATAAAAACATTTGAAATAAAGCATTAACATCAGAGTTCTCCATGTTAGCCATATAGGCATCTCTAGACATGGTAAACAAACCAACATCTTTCTGAAGTAAAAACTGTTTTAAATCATTCAAAAAAAGAGCAAAAAGCAGGGGAGAACAGGTAGCTCCCTACTGATGCAAAATGTAGCTGCGAGACTTCCAACAGGTAGCACTCCCTGTTGGGAATTTGTGCGATCAACAAATCTTGCAAGACCGCTTTGCAGGGCACCGCACCAGGAGGCAGGAGGAGATGGATGGACGGCGTTTTACGGCCGATCAGCCTTTTTAGGCTATGAAAGGCCACTAAGCACGAAAATCAGTAGCGGCAGGAGGAGAAGAGGAAGCCAGGGGAGAGGTGGTAGGACAAACTTAACAGAGAGTATATCGGCCTGAAGTAAGTGTCAACTATTCAAGTAAAATCACTACTTAGGGATGCATGAGAAGGAAGTAACGTTTACTATGTGAGTAAGTGTCAACTATTCAAGTAAAATCTTTACTTAGGAATGCATGAGAAGAAAGTAACGTCTTACTATAGGAGTGAACTATTTAAGTAAAATCACTACTTAGGGATGCATGAGAAGGAAGTAATATCTTGCTATGAGAGTAAGTGTCAACTACTCATGTAAAATCACTACTTAGGGATGCATGAGAAGGAATTAACGTCCTACTATGAGAGTAGTGTCAACTACTCATGTAAAATCACTACTTAGGGATGCATGAGAGGGAAGTAACGTCCTACTATGAGAGTAGGTGTCAACTACTCATGTAAAATCACTACTTAGGGATGCATGAGAGGGAAGTAACGTCCTACTATGAGAGTAAGTGTCAACTACTCATGTAAAATCACTACTTAGGGATGCATGAGAAGGAAGTAACGTCTTACTATAGGAGTGGATTGTTTAAGTAAAATCACTACTAAGGAATGTATGAGAAGGAAGTAACGTTTACTATGTGAGTAAGTGTCAACTATTCAAGTAAAATCACTACTTAGGGATGCATGAGAGGGAAGTAACGTCTTACTATGAGAGTAAGTGTCAACTATTCAAGTAAAATAACTACTATGGGATGCTTGAGAGGGAAGTAACGCCTTTCTATGTAATTTCTAACGTCACTATTTTGATTTTGCACGTTCGGATACTTCAGACTCCAAAGTGAGCAATCTTACGTCTTTCCTTTGTCGTGCAGCCCGCCCTGAGAGTTATGTATGAAAATTTCAAAAGACAGACCCGAAACTGGGGAAAAAAACCTGGGCCCGTATTCACAACGGCGATTTATCGGCGATTTATTTTAACTCCGATTTATCTCTAAACTCAGACGATTCCAACTGCCTGTTCCGCTCTCCCTTGGCTGGAAACCAGTAGATATAGCAAAGCGCAACCTAGAATCCTCTGATGAGCGTACCTTATCTAACCGATCAAGATAACGCGGGGCTAGGGGATAAATCGAGTGTTAAAAAGATAAATCGCCGTTGTGAATACGGGCCCAGGTTGTTTTCTTCTTTTCATGAGACTGCACACCTGCAAAGGTCACAGTTGCTTGCCGACAGCTCGGCGCTTTGTGTTTGCGAAGCTTGCACGAGTGCATGCAGCAGGATGTTTTCGGAGTATCAACAATTATATCCCGTAGAGCGCTGCATCTCTCTAAATATTTGGATCAACTATCTTTGTTTATTCCACCGAGGAAACGTTATGTCTGTCTACCAAAGACCTAGATATTACGCAGTTGCTACTCAGCAAAGCCAACTATGTTAGGAGTGTCCACATTTCCCTGACTAAGATATTACGCAGTTGCTACTAAGCAAAGCCAACTATGTTAGGAGTGTCCACATTTCCCTACTACTCTATGGTCTCGTTGCGTTCACAGTCACAATGGAGAGACACTGTACTGTTGGTTTACTACAACCAGCATCGAGCGGCCATACCCTCTGTGCACAAAGGCTGTACACAGGTACTCATTCACAAAGGTCTCGAGAATCGAGAGTCAACTAGACGCCAGTCACGTGTGGAAATAACACAATCCACACAATGAAGTGACAATACTCTGCATTCAGCTTCGCTTCTTGTGAATGATTCGAGTCTGTTTCGGCCTATTTTCTCTGTTATCTTTCTGTCCTGGGTCGTGTTCCAATCAACAACTGCTCTTCAGAAAAGGAAAAACAAACTGGATTTGCACAGGCCGTGAAGGCGGAACTGTCGAAAAACACTGTCAGTCTTTCAAACCGGTCATCCATTCATCCATTCATCCATCCATCCATCCATCCATCCATCCATTCATACATCCATCCATCCATCCATCCATCCATCCATCCATCCATCCATCCATCCATCCATCCATCCATCCATCCATCCATCCATCCATCCATCCATCATCCATCCATCCGGACGGACGGACGGACAGACAAACAGACAGACAGATACACACACATGCACATACACTCACATACACACTAACACACACACACACGCACGCACACACACACACACACACACACACACAGAGACACACACACAGACACACACACACACACACACACACACACACGCACGCACACACACACACACACACACACACACACACACACACACACACACACACACACAGACGGACTGAAAGTTACCAGACATCCCTATTTACGTGGGGCTCTGTGGCTGAGTGGCAAGTGCGCTGAACCTGCAGTCGCTTGCGGCCAGTCGGTGAGGCGTTCAAAACTGCCTGAGTTGCGTCCTTGAGAGAGATGCTCACTCATGTTGCTTCTCCCCACCCAGGAGTAAAAACGGGTATTGTAAGGGAACCACCGGTACACTGTATGGCGATGAATCTGATTCTCTCACAAACTGCGCGCATGAAGAACTGTTGCGTTTCATATTGTGCACTATGCCTAAATTTTCAACAGTCAATAGGCAGGAACAATG
>JAWQFJ010031831.1:7500-43011 GCA_034096865.1 Theodoxus fluviatilis | reverse complement strand
ATCCAACTTTAAAGAGCTCCTGTGACCTTAACATTGAAGCAAGGTCAAGTCACTATGTATGTTTTTGTACGCCTTGTCATCCTACACCATCATGCCAAATTGGGTGTTGATAGACTTAATAGTCTCCGAGAAAAATCCTACGTTAAAGTCTTTTACGAATTACAGGACCGGACGCCCGGACGCCCGGACGCCCGGACGCCCGGACGGACGCCCGGACGGACGCCCGGACGGACGCCCGGACGCCTGGACGGACGACACGCGTGACCTAGTATGAAAGTATAACATGTGTACTACAATGTTATGACGTTTGGAAGAGTTATCTTCCATAGTTCAGGGTCAAGGTCACTTCAAAATATGTATACAATCCAACTTTAAAGACCTCCTGTGACCTTGACCTTGAAGCAAAGTCAATTAAACTGGTATCAAAAGATAGGGATTACTGTGCCCTATATACCATATATAGATCAGGTATCCAATCTCAAAAACGTCAGAGAAAATTGAAATTTTTTTGAAAAATGACTGTTTTTAGACGACATTTACGGCCCCTGCGACATTGACCTTGAAGCAAGGTCAACTCACTATGTACGTTTTTTGACGCCTTGTCATCATACACCATCATGCCAAATTGTGTGCTGATAGACTGAATAGTCTCCGAGAAAAATCCAACGATAAAGTTTTTTACAGACGCCGGACGGACGACAAGGGTGAGTACATAGACTCACTTTTGCTTCGCATGTGAGTCAAAAATTGTCTGACCTAGTGTCACCCTTGTTTTTCATCTCGATGGAGAGTATGCACAAAGTCGGGTGCCAGCACCACCTCCACTCTCTGGGGGAGTATTCGAACCCGGCGATGGCTCATGGTCGCAAACTAGGTCCATTCGCATGCATCACACTGCGCCATCGCTGCACTCGGAGGTACTCGGATTAAAACTGTTGCCTCAGTTGGGGAGATGCAATGTGAGTTCAGCACCTTCCTCGAGGATGCAACTCCGGGAGCCGCACAGCTTCGAGTGCCGCAACCAGCAGTCGAAAGCGACTGCATGTCAAGCGTGCTTACCAATGGGCCAGTTTTAGAGGGCGCATATATTGAATTTATACAGGTATCAATTACCCATATCTGGGTCTCAAACCGATCTACACTGTACCTACTGATCATTAGGCCAACTAAATCTTGCTCTCTATTTGTTACTGCTTACATGCCCAACAAAATCTTGCACAACCTACTGTATAAATCACATCCCTAATAGAAATGATGTTCCTTAGAAGTACACGATGGGATAATACGCCTCGCAAACAATAATTATGACAACCACATTTCTACTTGACGGGTACATCTGTTGTCATCCTTCTCGAGGAATGGTGTAATGACAGCGACATTGGTTTGTATACGTTTCAGTTGTGTCTTTCTGAGGTTGTGCCAATCACACTCTTAGACAACTCACTTTTTTAGGTACCGCAGCGCAAAAAAGACAGCGATTCCCATCACGAGCACAACTGGCACTAAAGCGCCAATAATGACTGGGCCGACGCCATCTGCAAAGTAATTGAGACAACAAGGGAAAAGGTTGGTAAATCTAGGGGCACGTTCAAACATCTCTCAGAAGGCTTATATAGAGCTACATTTCACCAGCAATGTAGTTCAGGCTCAGCTGGGTTTAGCTGAGTATCAACTGCACTGCGCAGTCTCAGTGTCCACGGAACTGCAGTATGAACGCACTCCTGGCGTTAACACATAAAATATACAGACGACCGGAAACGTGTGTGTGTGTGTGTGTGTATGTGTGTGTGTGTGTGTGTGTGTGTGTGAGAGAGAGAGAGAGAGAGAGAGAGAGAGAGAGAGAGAGAGAGAGAGAGAGAGATGCACACATGCACAAAGACACACGAACACGACCCATAGAAATATACACGCACGCACACACACGCGCACTATACATATACACACATGCACACAGACAGACACATGTATTCGCAGATACACATGCATAAACAAACACACACACACAAAGACCCACATACATACACGGACACAAATATAGACACACACTTACTCACTCCCTCACTCTCCATTCTTCTTCTCTCCTCTCCTCTCCTCTCCTCTTCTCTCCTCTCCTATCCTCTCCTCTCCTCTCTCCTCTCCTCTCCTCTCCTCTCCTCTCCTCCTCTCACTCACTTACACACACTCACATACACACACACACTCACACACATACACCCACATATACACACACACTCACACACACTCACTCACACTCACTCACTCACATTCACTCACACTCACTCACTCACACACACACACACACACACACACACACACATACACACACACTCACACACACTCACTCACACACTCACATTCACTCACACTCACTCACACACACACACACACACACACACACACACACACACACACACACACACACACACACACACACACACACACACACACACCGTACAAGACTATTTTTACATTGTTATATATTGGGTAAAAGTTAGAAGTAAATCCGGCAGAGACCAACAGTATAATGTAACCTTGACTTTCTTTTTTTACACATAGAGCCCCGTCGAACCCACACAGGGGTAGGTCTGGAGGGACGCTTCCGCCGGGCCAGTAAACTTTCTTTCCTGGTACGGAAATCAGTCGCGCACCTGCTGGTTCTATATTGAAAACATCCTGCAGCGAGAAAAGTGCACGATAGTCAATCTCAGATGTAAGTAAAACATGATTTTCTTATTTGTGTAAATATGCTACATTGTTAAAGCAAATTTATGTCTATGATTCTTTTTCTTTTAACTCATGTAAATTACTTTGTACTAATTTGCAATATACATTGTTCTTCACGTTGTTGTTTTTGGTGGTGGTATGCATGTGGTGGACAGAGCAAATTCCGCTAGGAACAGTGATAATATTGTATTATATTGTATTGTATGGTATTCTTCTGTACTGTATTGTATATGCCCGTTCTTTCCACTCGTCGCTTCATCACACACATTGCCATTCCAACCCTTGCCCTATTCCCCCAATATGATTGGATTGATTGATTGGACGGATTTTTACGGTCTACCAGACATTGGCGGCTCTAGAGTAGGCGCGAGTCAAGTCACGATGTGCCTGGCTATTCGCTTCTTCCGAATCGCGTGGGGAGACGCCTTGGTCACTTCTCATCCCTAACCCACAAGGGAACTTTCGTCTATACTAACCCTGATCAAAGACACTATCTAACGGGACTGCCAGCTTCTGCAGTTTTGACGCGATTTGTCATTAGGCCTCTCGCTTAACCTGTGACGTTTTGTCATTCGTGGGAACATAATTTCCGGTAGAATGGAAGCTACAGTGGCTAGTAATAATCGTGTTTTCACACAGTTGAGTCTTTTATGTGTATCTGCATTTAATTAATTCAAAGACTGAAAAAAAACTAATGTGTTACTTTTGTAATCAAAGACACTTGGAGCGTAATGAAGCAAGAATTCACAGTTGTTCATTGTGCTTACATTTTCCAGACAAGTGCGGGCATGTACGCGTGATTTTTCAGTGTTGCAGTTAGTTTTGTTGCTAAAGTTTAGGTGCTGTACTTGTCATCAAGAAGTATTCTTCAAAGTAACAAATCATTATTTCAAGTTAGTGAGCTTTCATCGGAGAGCGAACAGCGCAGCAGGGTGACCCAAAATGAATGCAACCCATAAAAGTATGCACGACTGCTACAAATGTGAATGGATTGAGTTGAGTTTTTACACACATCAACGTAAGGTAATAACAATTAAGTTTTAAAAGTTTGAGTCATTTCGGTTGGGTGGTCCACATGTTAGCGACGTTCAAAGATATGCTCCAAATGTCCACCACGTTGACGGAGACACTCCTGAATGCGGCGTGCAAAATTGTTCACCACACGAACACACTCTGCCCCTGGAATCTCCCTGATCTTTGTTGTTATTGCAGCTTTCAAGTCCAGGATTGTCTGGGGGTTGTTCTCATAGACGTGGTCTTTCAAATAACCCCACAGATAGAAATCTGGGGGGTTAAGGTCAGGTGAGTGCGGGGCCCACTCAGGGTCACATCTTCTGCTGATCAGTCGCTCTTGAAAGCGTTGTCGCAGCCAGGTCAGCGTTTGCTTTGATGTGTGTGGGGTGGCCCCGTCCTGCTCGACTGATTCGTGCAGAGCAGTGGTTCCAGCAGGACGGGACAGGGACAGTAAGAGAGAGAGAGAGAGAGAGAGAGAGAGAGAGAGAGAGAGAGACAGAGAGACAGAGAAACAGAGATAGACAGAGACAGAGACAGAGACAGAGATTGCTTGATCTTTATTCGGCCGACGATCCATTAGACATCATCCTCGATTTACAAGCTTTAAAACAGTATAGCAATGAATAATTACACAAGTGATACTTTACAAACGACAATGGAGACCCTAAAATAAGTGAACAATACTCACTACTCATCACTGGATTGATACCCTGCATGTTGAATCTCATGACAACACTTGTAAATTCTATGGACAGTAAAACCTTTTCATAGACAATTGCAGCTTTGTATGCTTTCATAAGAGCAAGACTGCAATACTGATTATGCGAACACATGAACCTCTATTTTTACATTTTCTCTGCTTTCGACGTTTAAAAGCATAAAATACAGGCATTGCGACATCCCTCGTTTTTCATATTTCGTGGCCTGTGATTAAGTGGATTCGGAGAGATAGACTAAGCGACCCCAAAAATCAGTACAGTACATGCTGATATGTATGATGCAAATGAAAGTATGCGTGACATGATTATAATATATGAATCATGATTGGCACATCAGTGCTCTTTACACTCTTTTCGACATATATTAGTCCCATGTACACGCCGCATTACATGACATTCACGATTATTTGACATGGTTTCTCTACAACGCATACTAATGTACATTTCAACTAGCACTAGTCATATTTTATACACTATTTCCCCCAAGTTCAAAAGCCTCTCACAACGATATTAAAAAACATCAAATATATACATTGATACATCTTGTGTTTTTCTTATTTCCCACCCATTAATCAGGTGCGTCACATCTGCATTACTTGGTGTTTTCAGGTGTATCCATGATATGAAATTTAAAATAGGTCGCTCATCCTCGAACTCTCTGCAAAATGGACACTCAGAATCGTTTTCAGGATTACGCAGGTTTGCCCCGACTGCAAAACTTCCCACACGAAAACGTTTAAATGCATCCCTAAATTGTTTAATGTTGATGTCATTCACATAACGTTTACACTGTAGGGAGCGCTTAAAAGATCGGTAAAATGCAAGCCGGCTGCTTTCGTTCATTTTCATTTGCCATTCTTGAGGGGAGAAGTCTCAGGGCCTTTGTCAGCAATCGGATAAAGCTCTTTTCATTTATATGTCCACTATTCGTCCACACATAGGCAAATTCAAGTATTCACAGACATTGTTCAACAGATTTTGCTCAATTCAACTGAGCACATGCGTTTTCTTTTAATAGCATCAAGAGGCCTGCATTGGCCGTCTGTTTTCCTACATCATATTCAACCAAAACCAATACATTACCGCCTGCACAGTAGTGTTAATGAGCATGGGGTACTTTTCCAACTCACCATTGCACATGACATATGGAGTTTTTACTGATACATTCAGAAAGCGTTTGCATGGAAGCATATGCGTCTTCTCAATACTTTCTTTTGACTCCAACCCCTACAGCTCTGAACCATAGATTAAGGAAGGCTGCATTTGGGCATCGTACAAAAGGAAAAAGACTGCTGTGTTCCGAGTGCACATTCTAAACGCAGAGATCCATTTTCAGCCGCGCTGAATGCATAGTGCAAAGATGCCACATTACCTCAATCAACTGGACTTTTTTTCTTTTACAGCTAGACTGTCGAGAGCTGAAGACACTGACAATTTAGTGGTGAGTACAAATCCTAAGTATCTATACTCATTTACCACTTCTAGTTCTGTTCCTCCTAAAGACTTCCTTTTCCCTCGGCCCAGAAAGCCACCCCTCCGGAAGACCATGACCTTTGTTTTGACAGTATTGGCTTGAAGGCCCAGTCTCGCAGAAGCGTGGTACAGGTTGTTAATCTGGCACTGTAAAGCAACTGGAGTGGTAGAAAGTAGCACAACATTGTCTGCAAAGGTAAACAAAAACACCTCTATCATTCCGGGCAGTAGCTGTACACCATGGCGTTCGTGGTTTTGAATGTACCTTGCAACGTATTCAATATACAGACATAAAATTATCGGAAATCCACCTGCCCCCTGTAATACGCCGACCAAGCAGTCAAAGATATATGACGTGGCACCACTCCATTGTACACGCGCGTGCAGCATTCTCAGAAACTTTGTTAGAAGCCCAGACTCCGCCAACACTGTCCGAAGACGAGCCCTGTCAACTATTACAGTCCGACCTTTGTCCTATTTTCTGTGTTGTTTGAATTGCGAGGTTTGGCGGGAACAAGCTGAGACCGTTGATAAGGCAGTGATGGTTTGATTGGTTGGGGGTGGTCATGTGTGCACTGTGGGTGACGCTTCCCGGCCGAAGGCGTTTGAAGTTTAAACCAGTGGGCTCCTAGAATAGCGTCGTGAAGAGACGTGGGTTTGAAGCCGCTCCGTGTTGCAGTGGGACACGTTAAAGAAATCCTTCAAGTCCTCTCCCCCAACCATCTGAACTGCTGTATTAAGAACAGTATCCTTCCTTGAATGAAAGAACAAGCTTTGCCAGATTATGAGGCTGTTTCGTCGTATGGAGAATTTTCCCTCAGTCGGTGCGAAACGCTGGCTGAGTATGCAAACATGGATCCACACAGGTACTTATGTCATGTGTGTGTGGATATACCACAAGTGTCTATGGCCTTTCTAACCTCTCTTTCCAATGTGTAGCCTTGAGAGAGAGTGTGTGTGTTTGTAATTGCCCATTTCTGAGTGGACAGCGTTCTTTGGGCAAAAGTTCGTCAGTGAAGCATTCGAGAATCAGCGTCGCCTATCTGCTTGAAACTCGTGAGTAACTTTGGGGTCAAGTTCGTTGTTGGTTCAGAGGAAGCAATCCTCTACGTTTCAGTCAGAGGGTAGACTGGTAGAATTCATTGACTTTTTTATTTATTTGCCTTGAATTTGATTTTTATTCATGATTCAGTTTCATTAAAGAAAATCCTTAATTAACATTGTGTCACGTCATGCGAGCGTGAGAGAGTGAGTGAATTAATTATCCCCCCTCCACTTGAAATAACCCTAGACAAGAAACCAAGAAGAATTTGAGAATGGTGTGAATAAAGATGGAGGTAGGTGATACAACAGAGTCAAAGATCCTTTAGTAGTCAACAAAAACAGCGTAGAGTGTTCCTCTACCACTACCGGACACATACCCGACTGCAAGAGAATGAAGGGTTAGAACATGATCAGTGATGGACTGGTCCATCTAAAACCCTTCTTGCTCTAGGCAAAACTTGTCAGATTCCTCTGCCCAGTGATGGAGACAGTTTGTCAACACAAGCATACAGATTTTACCAACACCATATACCAATGATATCCCTCTATAGTGTTTAGGAATTAACCTATCTCCGCTTTTGGGTATAGATATTATGAAAGATTTACACCCGTTATTAGGGAAGTATTGTTTTCCATTGATAAACTAAATAGCGAAACAAGGAAAGGGGTTATATATACACTTGTACATTTGAGGTAATCCCCAGGAATATCATCAATCTCTGCCGCTTTTGTGTGCCTTAATCTCGCGATTGCCAGCTGCACCTCTTCTTCCCGACTTGGCACATCGAGTTCCTCATGTTTAACATTTAGGTAGTTATCAACATACTTTACACACTGATTATGTCCAAGAAGAGTTTGCAAATGTGTTTTTAACTCGTTCATATCGATTGGAGGGTTGGGGGATCTTGTTTTCACTTCTTTCCTTATCATTGGCCAGTAGGCTGCATACTTTCTTACAGTTTTTAATTTGAGGTTGACATAAAGCTTTATTACGGGTTTTTTCTTTTCCCAGATGAGTTTTATGCTCTCGTTTCTAAGTTCAACATCTTGTTTTATATCCAGCGCCAATCCACTTTTTCTTGCATGAAGGGAGCTCTAAGAGAGAGAGAGAGAGAGAGAGAGAGAGAGAGAGAGAGAGAGAGGGAGAGGGAGAGAGAGAGAGAGAACTGAACTGAACAAATTTAATGTGTAGGCCACCGGCCTATTACATTGGGAACGCGGACCACGAAATTGAAACGCGAAAAACTTGATCAAAGTCATCAAAACCGGCACCCAGTTTTGGAAAGCACGATTTGCACGTAGGACGAGTGTCTATCATCACCAAAGTCATTTTTTACGTGCGGACCGTCTAGACAGTTGTCTTGGCGGCGGCGTCCGGCGCTTCTCGGTCTTGTCTTTGTTTACACTCATCTTGCTGTTGAAGGCAGGCAAGTCTGGGGCAAGTGGAACAGGAGCAGCTGCTGCATCACCGGCTGATGACACAAAGTGGGTTTTCTCACAATCATAGAGGCGATCAGCAGATGTAGCTTGGTTGGTGTCGCTGGTATTCAGAGCTGTGTGCACTCCTTTCACCTCCTCCCGCAGTGAATTCTCCACCATCTCCATCCGGTGAGTGAGGGCCTCCCCCAGTCTATTCATCGTGAGTTGAAGGGCAGCTTTAAATTCTTCACTTGAAACCTCTTTTCCCGAAGGTGGTGACAAACTGGGGCTGGAAGAAGCTGATGATCGTACGGGAGGCTCGACTGGCATTGCGGCAGATTCCGTTTCAGAGTGAACACATGCGCCTGACGGGTCAAAGGTCACAAGTGAGGCGGCGCAAGAATTTCGTGCAGCATCGGCATCAGAGGTTGTAGATGTCGCAACAACATTTTTGTTTAAATTTTCGCGCAAAAGAGTGTCGGCCGCTCTATGCTCACCTATCACTCTGTGTTGCCGAGCCCGTTGTTGGTCTCGTCGCCGCTGTGACGGTGTCTTCCTTTTCCACGCTCCTCTCTTGATATCGGAATCGAGAAATGGTCGGCCATCGTCCTCTCGAAACCGTAGCACAACCACGACACTCCCAGGCTCGCCTGTAACTTTCCACGAAGAAGGTTCATGCGTCGACAGCAAGGATGTCAGCATAGTCTCCAAAGTAACTGGTAGTCCAGCGACTGGCATAGTGGTAGAGGGTGTCCTAAACTAACGTGGGCAGAGCGGAGCCACAGCAAACACGTCTTAACAACGCGAGCGCGAGCCGCCGAGTGAGAGAGAGAGAGAAGGGGGGGGGGGGGAGAGTAAGAAGTGGGAGGGGGGGGGGAGGACGGACGGTCGAAGACAAGAGACAGACAGACAAACAGACAGACAGACAGACAGACAGACAGACAGACAGACAGACAGACAGACAGACACACAGACAGACAGGCAGGCAGGTAGGCAGGCAGGCAGAGACATAGACAGGAACACACACAAACACACACACACACACACACACACAGCGAGTGAGCGAGTGAGAGAGAGTGAGAGAGAGAGAGAGACAGAGAGACAGAGAGACAGAGATACAGAGACAGACGGACAGAGACAAAGAGAGAGACAGACAGAGACAGAGACTAGAGAGAGACAAACAGAGAGAGAGAGAGAGAGACAAAGAGAGTGAGAGAGAGAGAGAGAGAGTGACAGACAGAGAGACAGAGAGACAGAGACAGACAGAGAGACAGAGACAGAGAGGCAGAGGTACAGAGACAAACGGGCAGAGACAAAGAGAGAGACAGACAGAGACAGAGAGAGAGAGAGAGAGAGAGAGAGAGAGAGAGAGAGAGAGAGAGAGAGAGAGAAGAGAGAGAGAGAGAGAGAGAGAGAAAGAGAGAGAGAGAGACAAAGAGAGAAACAGAGACAGAGAGAGGCAGAGAGAGATGGGGGAAGGGTGTTAGGGGTTTTATTTGTTTGTGTCATCAGGGTGAGGTGATGAATGGCAGCCTTTGCTCATGCTGATGAGACTTCCGGCAGTTGCGGACGCAGGTCTCGCACAAGCAAATGCGAAAGCATCATGCGTGGGACCAGAGATATAGATGCACGTTTTGTTTCGAAAGGTCTAATCAGTTTTCAAAGATAAGCGATTACGTCATCGGTCTAGTCCGTTTCAGTGACTGCCTTTGCTAGCATACTAAAGTCTATGAAACCCGTTTCTTGTATTATCCAGGAACGAATTCGCAAAATACATGTACGTAAGTACCTCAAAGACTGACTTTTATTAACGAGGGATATGTGAATATTCCCAAAATATTCAAGAAGGGTCCTACTCAATGTTATGTGTGCCCTTTACATGAAATTAACAATGACAGCAATTGACAGCAATTCCATGAATTATCAATAAAAGCATACATAACACATTTAAATTTGTCATAATAAAGAAGTAAATGAAAAAGAAACACTCATGACCTTCGTGAAGACTTGCAGAGGCGCGATGTACATATTTAATGGCAACAAAGGTAGTAGCGAGCAGGGGGATTATCTACGTGATTTAAGATATGTTTAAAATTCTTTAAACGCCCAACCGTATGTTGTTTGCATATCGTTTGTTAGTATGTTTGTTTCTGGTCTTTTCATTTGTGACTCATAACAGGATTTTGCCAGCCATGAATGCGAGGGGGAGATCGCAAATGAGTTTCCATACTTCTTACCTCGAAGTCTTCAGCAAACTTCTTCACTACTGCTTGTATTCGTACAGGCCCTGTTCTGTCCCCATTGCCGTTGATGACAATATCGCTGATTACGCCTTCAAAAGATGAGAGACAAATGCAGCATAAAGTGCACTAGAGGAGATTATTGCCACGCAAATCAATTACCAAAATAAGCTTAGATTTTCGTGTCATAAATGCCTATGAACTTTGGTAACGTCCAAAACAGACGGTTTTTAATGAAATTCTAGGGTGACTTTAAATGGGCTAGGAGAGACTGCCACAGAGGGAAGTCAAAGGACGGCTGCCTTGATCACGATGGTTTTACTCATAGATAACGAGAAACAGGGAGTCTGAAATCATAATTATGCTCTTCAACTGACATATATTCTTGGATCAGGAGATGATTTCGACCACTACGTTCGTTTAGTCGCACATGCCAGTCATTTTTTACTACTTGTACTACTACTTGCTTACACGAATATTTCTTTTGCTTCTTGTTGTTAGTGCTGCTGCTGCTGCTGCTGCTGCTGCTGCTGCTGCTGCTGCTGCTGAAGCTTTGCTATCCAATTTCAACGGAGTCTAATCTCTGTGAAGCATTCGTCAGATTGCTTTTGTTCATGAAACCTACAATCACAGTCCAACTAACATGTGTTCAGAGGGCGCACAGAGGACTCACAGAGTGACCTCGTGTGTCTGCGTCAGTTTCCACTCAAACAGACTGTTTTGTCCCCGTTCAAACATTTTATTACATGACAGTTTGTAGTTCCACCAGTCTCTGCTCACCTGGGAAGGTTCTGTTCCACATACTACGTGCTAAAGCTCTGCCATCTTTTGGATTCCACCCATCCCGTAGGAATTCCTTCACCATCGATGCGTACAAAGTCAAGGAGTCGTGGTAGTTTCCCACAAAGCCAGAAACCTAGTAGGAAAAATGAACAGTTGACTTAACAGGTAATGGAACTGTGTATGAGTGAAGGATACGATGGGATTGCCCAACACGGGAAAATGCCGTATTGGGCTCTCCTCTTTCAAACCATGTCAAGTTATTCAAACGACACTTAAATACATGCATGCCCCAAAGAAGGAATACATAGGAAACGTGCTTGAAAAGGGGAGGAGAGGGAATTAGAGGACGGAGTAGAGAAAGATGATGTGAAGGATCGAGAAAAGCTAACGGATAAGAAAGAAGACGAGGAGCAGTAGCGGCATCAAGAGAAGGTGAAACAAGAAGAGAAGGAACAGGTCGAGAAAAAGGAGGTGTAAGGACCAGGGGAAGAAAGGAGAAGGAGGAGCAGGATTTCGGTGTACACATGGGGAATGACTAATGACTACTGCGATACATCCGCGTTCAGTTATTACAAGAAATGCATAGTAATTTGTGTGTGTGATTGGAAAATATTTGCAATGAAGAATTGCCCGTTTCCACATGTGCTATGGTTCCCTTAGCATCGGAAAGAAACTACGAAAAGTTAGGTGTCTTGTCGATCATGACTAGTAATACTCCCAAGCGCTACTGCAAGTATTTGAAACAGTCATACTCACGGGGTGAAGAAAGTAATGGATGGACACCCTCTTCCTCCCCCCCCCCCTCCCTACACACACACACGCACGCACACACACATACACACACACACATACACACACACACACACACACACACACACACACACTACTTACACACACCTGTTCCATGACTTTCCCTCCTGAACCGGTTACCTTTTGTTGAGTTCTTGGCGTTCCTTCTCCGTCGAAAGAGTTACATTTTTACCTCTCTGTCTGCCTGTCTGTCTGTCTGTCTGTCTGTCTGTCTGTCTGTCTGTCTGTCTTTCTGTCTACCTGTCTACCTGCTTGCCTGACCGCCTGTCTGCCTGCCTGCCTGCCTGCCTGCCTCTCTCTCTCTCTCTCTCTCTCTCTCTCTCTCTCTCTCTCTCTCTCTCTCTCTCTCACACACACACACACTCTCTCTCTCTCTCTCTCTCTCTCTCTCTCTCTCTCTCTCTCTCTCTCTCTCTCTCTCTCTCTCTCTCTCTCTGGTCAATAAGTATCGGGACTGGTGCCGTAGTATCGGAGCTAAAATATGCTGAGTGAAGCCGCTTGCACAGATTGACCTTGAACTCTGCCGCGCATGAACAATAAGTTAAAACGTCCTAGCTCACTTTCGTTGTGTACAGCAGTGCTTGGAAGAAACGTGTGTAGCGTGTGGTCGTCGCATTGATCATGGCAGAGTAAGTAAAGCAGAGAATCTGAATAAAATGTTGCCAAAAGCTTGGTGTTACCTGCTCAGAGACCTACGCAAAGTTGCAGAGAGTATTGTATGGAGAGGAGTGTACGAGGGGTTCAGACGTTTCAAAGATGGCCGATAAAATGTCGACAGTGACGAACGTTCTAGGAGTCCTGCAACCAACGTCGAGTCACCGTCCTTTAGTTATCGGAGGATGTGAACATCAGTTAGGACTACGATTTTGTTCAGTTCATTCTCACTGAAGATTTGGGTACGAGACGCGTGTCTGCCCAAACTGCTTTCAGCTAACCCCCAGAGAAATCGGGTTTCAGCTGTGCAATATTTCCATGAGTGTGTCGAGAACGACGAAAACGTTTTGAAAATGGTCAAACGGGTGACTAATCGTGGGTCTATGGCCGTGACCCCGTAACCAAGGCTCAGTCTTTCCAATGGAATATCCCAACCTCTCCGAGACCGAAGAACGCGCAAATGAGTCGAAGCAATGTGAAGACACAGTGGGCCGTCTTCTTCGACTACAAGGGCAGTGTTCATTATGAGTGCGCTCCAAATGGTCAGACGGTAATCAAGGACGTGTTGCGGCGATTTCGAGATGTTATTCGTCGAAAAAGGTCAGAATTGCATGCGCCTGGTGAATGGCAACTCCACTATGACAACGCACCTGCCCATTCAGTGCAGCTTGTGCAGCAGTTTTCAACCAAGCACAACATTCTCCAGGTCCGACAGCCACCATATTCCCCAGATCTCGCCCCTTGCCACTTTTCCTCTTCCCAAAAATCAAATTCCCACTTGAAGAAGATGTCAAGACGTCGAGGAAATCCAAGAAAATGCGACGAGGCAACTGCTCGCTATATCAGAAAAGGAGTTGCAGGAATGCTTCCATCAATGGAAACATCGCCGGATAAAGTGTGTGGCTTCAGAAAGGGACTTCTTCGAAGGCGATAAAATGCCACATTGTACATGTTGTAGTTCGCTTTTTATTGCACCAATACCGATACTTATTGCCCAGACCTCGCGCGCGCGCACACACACGCACGCACGCATGCCCGCGCGCGCGCGCACACACACACACATACATACACAAAACACAGTTCTCCTTCATCGTTAACTCTCGCCTGAACCTATCATTGTGACGGGCGGCTGGCCTGAATAAATAAAACGACAATGCCTCTCTCTGTCTGTCTGTCTGTCTGTCTGTCTGTCTGTCTGTCTGTCTGACTGTCTGTCTGTCTGTCTGTCTGTCTGTCTGTCTGTCTGTCTGTCTGTCTGTCTGTCTGTCTGTCTGTCTGTCTGTCTGTCTGTCTGTCTGTCTGTCTGTCTGTCTCTCTCTCTCTCTCTCTCTCTCTCTCTCTCTCTCTCTCTCTCTCTCTCTCTCTCACACACACACACACACACACACACGCACACACAAACACACACACACGCACTCACGCACATACACATGCACGCACACATGTACGCGTGCGCGCACACACGCACACACACACACACACACATTATTCATTCGTGCTATTAAACACATAACGATTCGATGCAACTGAGATGGCAGACGTACAAACAGAACGGGATCTGAGCATGTCTGCAGTTAGTGCGTGCGGTTTTCAAAACTGCGCAGACGTTGGAGTTGCAATCTTCATCAAGATAATCAACTTGGATTGCTTCATTCCACGTAGGAGTAAAACAGAGAACCTGAGAGGGTAAATAATTATGTAACCATTCATGAGAAAACCACCACTTTCCCAATAAGTAAAAATCCAAAACTGAGCATAAAGTGTTATTAAAGTATACTTCAAAATGTATTATAAAGATCTCTAACAAGAAGGGCAAAGCCCATACGACTCACATTATTGACCTTGACCTTTACATGACCTTGACCTTCAGGTGACCTTCAAGGTCAAGGTCAAACAACTAAACCTAGCAATGACATCATACACTAAGAACTGCTTTGCACATTTTTCCTACCGAAATACATGACCTTGACCCAAGGTCAAGGTCATCCAAGGTCATGCAACACAAAGCTGTTAATTCAAGACATAGGAAGCACAATGGTGCTTATTGGCACTTTCTACCATGATATATGGTCACTTTTAGTGGTTCACTACCCCATTTTGGTCACATTTCATAAGGGTCAAAGTGACCTTGACCTTGATATGTGACTAAATGTGTCTCATGATGAAAGTATAATATGTGCCCCACCTAATTATTAAGTTTGAAACAGTTATCTTTCATAGTTCAGGGTCAAGATCACTTCAAAATATGTATACAATCCAACTTTTAAGAGCTCCTGTGACCTTGTCCTTGAAGCAAGGTCATGTCACTGTGTATGTTTTTTTACGCCTTATCATCCTACACCATCATGCCAAATTGGGTGTTGATAGACTTAATAGTCTCCGAGAAAAATGCAACGTTCAAGTTATTACGGATGACAAGACGCCCGGACGCCCGGACGGACGCCCGGACGCCCGGACGGACAACACGGGTGACCTAGTATGAAAGTATAACATGTGTACTACAATGTTATGAAGTTTGGAAGAGTTATCTTCCATAGTTCAGGGTCAAGGTCACTTCAAAATATGTATACAATCCAACTTTAAAGACCTCCTGTGACCTTGACCTTGAAGCAAGGTCAATCAAACTGGTATCAAAAGATAGGGATTACTTTGCCCTATACACCATATATATGTCAGGTATCCAATCTCAAAAACTTTAGAGAAAATGAGGAAAATGTGAAAAATTGCTGTTTTTAAACAACATTTACGGCTCTTGCGACCTTGACCTTGAAGCAAGGTCAAGTCACTATGTACGTTTTTTGACGCCTTGTCATCATACACCATCATGCCAAATTGGGTGTTGATAGACTTAATAGTCTCTGAGCGGACGTCACCAGTCCCGGACGCCCGGACGGACGAATCGGGTGAGTACATAGACTAACTTTTGCTTCGCATGTGAGTAAAAACAATAATGTTGTCACTGACAGCGGGTTCTTGAAAATATAAGATATGGAATATGATACTAAATAGTTCTGTCATAAGACAATAAAACGGGGGCATTCCATCAGAATGTCCCTCACAACCTGCGTCTACAGGCGAAGCGTTCTGGTGGAGGCTCAGACCGAAACAAATGAGGTAATAATGAAATGCCGATCCGGGAACGACGTAGGACAACTTCATTCCTCCCAGACAGAGAGAGTGTGAGAGCTACTGCTCCTTTCAGGTAGGAGGCACTTCATGTAACTTGTTTGTCACTCAGTCGTCCTAGGCGGCCATACAGAATTTTGATAATGTATTTACTCATGTGGGGCCTGAGGTCAACTGCGGGGACCCTTCCTGGGGAAGGAGGAAGAGAGAGGGCAGATTTGGCAGCATGATCAGCTCTCTCGTTTCCCGGAATGCCAGCGTTCTGGGTACCCAACAGAAGACGACCTTAGAGCCAACGAGAGACATAACAGGATGAAAAGGGCGTTCATCTTGCAGAGACTGCGGTGCAGAGAGCGAGAAGGAAAGCACTCGGGCCTTCCGCACTTGACGATCCCTGACTACGTCACGTGACATGTCTATTTCACGCAGCTCTGCAGAATAGACCGAAGCTCTATCTGGCTAACGAGCAAAAAGCGTGGAATCGCGGGCGACAACAGCTGCGGTCACAAAATTGCCATCCTTTGCTCCTTCTGTATAAAGGTACTCAAAATCTGTAAAGTCACATTAAAAAACAACTCCTGAACTTAAAAGAAACCAACTAAAGGTAACGTACTTCCTTTCTTTAAATAAAATACGTCAAAAATCACCCGAGGCTCAGGGATGAGCCACAGTGGATTCACATTCAAAGGATATGTAAATATTCTGTCCAGCCGCAGATTTGCCGCAGCAACGCCTTCCTCAACTCATATCCCCAACGGGGGAAAACAGCTGGGCTTGATCGCATGGGGGTGCGGAAACCTCGGCTGGACTACACAATAATAAGTCGGATGGATGGATGGATAGCGTTTTACGGCCTATCAGCCTTTGTAGGCCATGTAAGGCTATCAAGCACGAAAATTACTGGAACAGTTTAGAGTAAACGCAAAGTTTGGTTGTTGGTTGATGTTTTACGGCCTATTAACCTTTGTAGGCTATGTAAGGCCATTAAGCACGAAAATCACTAAATCAGTTTAGAGTAAACGCTAATCAAGTCACAGTGTCCCTAGTTATTCGCCTCTTACGAATCGCGTAGGGAGACACGGTGGGTCAATTCTTACCCCGAACACACAGGGGCATAATGAGTCGGATTTGACAGATTTGAATGCAATGCAAGCTTCTGCCGACGTGAAGTATGTGAAGGTTCACCAACCTACGCATACAAACTCTCCACAGGAGAGGTGCGGAAGGCACTGAGAACTAGAGCAAATACTGATGGTGTACTGGGTTAAGCATCGAAAAGTACGACTAGCAAGCTGACCCATACGCAAAACAACCGAAGTCAAACTTAGAACGTACCAAAGCACGATGAAGACGTAACCAAACAGTTTTGTTATCTCCCCAGTAGGTGTGAGTAACGACTCTAAGTACACTGAGTGCCCTCGCACATTGAACACGTGAATATCTAAAGTGGGCTATAAAATGCAAACGCTAGTCGAAGAGGATTCCAAGAAACTTGGTTTCCTCCCCGACAGGAAGAATAAAACCATCCAAAAGTAAAACATGGTCAGAATGTAAGATATGGCGTTGGCAGAAGTTCATACAGATAGTTTCCGAGGAAGGAAACTTACAACCGTTCAAATCCCACCAACTAACAAGACAATTGAGAAACACTTAAAGCTGCCCCTCGATAAGATCCATGGTCGTGGCATTGCATATACAATTACAAAGCCATCTACATACCCCCAAAAGTTAATTCCAGGAGAAATGCAATTCACAATACTATCTATTTTAACATTAAACAATGTGACGCATGAAATACTGCTGCCCTGAGGGAAGCCATTTTGGGGGAATAAAATTAGAAAGAACCAGCATAATAACTCTGAACGAGCAATCGCATAGGAACTGAGAAATAAACTGGGGGAGTAGACCCCAGATCCCCATGGCGTGGAGGTCGGACTAGCTGTCATATCTTCACGTAGTGTCGTAGGCCTTCTCGAGGTCGAAAAAGACTCCATTTGATATTGACGTAAAAAGGCATCCCTGACGAGGCTCTCAAGATGAACGAGATAAACCAGTGCTACCAAAGGTTCTATCCAAGATGGTTCACTCCCTCTTCGTGCTCAAGAGCGAAAGCGATTACACTGACGAGCCATCTCCCTTATGCTTGCCATCTCACTGCGGTGCTGGCTGCGCGAAACACATGGTTTGGATCAACAAAAACACACACACATACGAGCAGTCACAACGTTCATATCATTTTCTGTACTTTTTGCTGAATGTTATATGTTTTCAGCTCGACAAAAATGATAATCTAAACTAACATTTAAATATATTAGAATTGTGGAATCTGTAATATTTTATGGAAATATCGTGATTATGTACACCTACCTGTGTAGGCAACCCTCTCGGGAAACTTCGCAATCTATCCACAGGGAACAGTTTTGTTACTATCTTTCCATCCGCCACCTTGCCTTTTCCGGTGGACAAGACGAAGCTGGTTACATAGAGGCTGTAGTGTTGCACTTAAGAAAACATTATGATAATCTTCCCTCCACTTTCTCTGTTGGCATAGATGCATTTTGTTGTCCTGCAGCTTTCTCCTTTCTTGGCAGCTTTTCTTTGCGTTCCTATCTCTCTTCTTTCTTCTGTACAATTTGTTCCGGGCTCTTGCAAGTTTTCTTTTCAAAATGTCCCATTGTGTTGTCTCATCGTCGGAATCTTTGGGATCAACAGATCCTGAACTTTCTCGTGTTCAGCGGCTTCTTTGTTACAGTCTGCAGAAGTTGCAACACAGCGCTTCTCTTTCTTGCTGGATGGGGTCCTGGTTGTGACGGCTTTTGGAGCAGGTCTCTTTGTTGTCATCAGCATCAGTGGATTGGATACATAACACTTTGTTGGAACTGCAATCCGATTTAGCCTCTTCTTTTCCTGCGTTGTGATTTGGTTTGCTTTAAAATGGTCAGAGCACAGCAGGCCTTGTGCAAATACTAACGTATTTACCCAACAGGCCTGGGCGCCGACAATTTTGTACCCATACTCGGCACCTTTCCTCATCTGAAGGGACACGTTAAATGATTTTTCTCCGCATCTTTTCTTAAATCTGGCATTACTGCAGTTTTCAGCACTGCAAAAAGCAGCCCCTGCTCTTAGACGATTGCGTCTAGTCAAAAACATGATGCGGCTTGACGCACGTTCTTCCACTCTCCCAGACTTGTGTGTTCTCTCTTCATGTATTCCTCATCCACAGACTCTTTATTCGTGAGTTTGAAAGGATAGCCCAGATGTAGGTGGTGCTAATTTGGGTAAACCCTAACCAGTGTACATGGGAATAAATTGTTATGACAAGGCTCATTTTCTTTTCATCCAGCGTTCCCTCCTTGTAAACTTTCCCCAGCCATGCTGTCTCTTTCCCCCGTAAACCTTTGACCGCTCTGTCGCCTTGTGTAAAAATAGAAAGGATCCTCCGTGGCATTCTCACTGCCTGAGGCACTGGCAACCCTATGAAACGCTGATACAAATCATTCTGCACTAAAAGCTACGAATTCTAAGATGAGAATAAGTAGTTCATAGTTGTTCTTTAACTGTACTACGATCTTTCGCAGCATCATCACAGACAAAGGGGACATAACTCTTTGCACGTCATCGCAGAAACCAACGGAGTGAACCATCTTGGTATATAGGATCTTTGGTGATGCGCCGCTCCCTCAAGCCGCAACGGACGTCAATGAGGACTCCATGATTCACCAGGAACCAGAAGAGCCGCGCACTGATCATCCGCTCTGAGGTCTTGCAGACGCAACTTGTCATGGATATCGGACGTTAGCTTAAAACCCTCAAACATTTTCTAAGCATGATTTCGACCACCGGTGGTCGATAACAATAACACTTATAATTTAATTTAAAAA
This sequence comes from Theodoxus fluviatilis, assembly GCA_034096865.1. Taxonomy (NCBI): domain Eukaryota; kingdom Metazoa; phylum Mollusca; class Gastropoda; order Cycloneritida; family Neritidae; genus Theodoxus; species Theodoxus fluviatilis. The sequence continues at coordinate 23,121 of JAWQFJ010031831.1, read as the reverse complement.
AATATATTTTCTTGAAAAAAATACATATCATTGAAGAAAAAAGCATTGCTAAGCAAAACAAGTTATAATATATTTCAGTTTAATTCCGAAAATATGCAAAAATAGTTATTTACTGCGCAGCAAAGCGTCTGCTTCCCGACCGCCATCTTTAATTTTTTAGCGTCACTGGTTGTGCTTCTCTGCTCGATAAAATCGTCAAATATGGACCAAGAATCATCTTCTGAAGATGATATTGCTTATGATTTAAGTGATGATGAAGTTTGGTGTGATGATGAATCGTCATTTTCAAGCAATGACGAAAATATGGATCCAAACATCGACGGGATTGATTATCGAAGGTGCGTGTTGCGTAGATAACTTTTATTCAAGTGTCCATCTGTTCATCGATCTCTTGAAACAAGAAGGGCAAAGCCCATACGACTCACATGCTTGACCTTGACCTTTATATGACCTTGACCTTCAGGTGACCTTCAAGGTCAAGGTCAAACAACTAAACCTACCAATGACATCATACACAAAGAAATGCTGTACACATTTTTCCTACCAAAATACATGTGACCTTGACCCAAGGTCAAGGTCATCCAAGGTCATGCAACACAAAGCTGTTAATTCAAGACATAGGAAGCACAATGGTGCCTATTGGCACTTTCTACCATGAGATATAGTCACTTTTAGTGGTTCACTACCCCATTTTGGTCACATTTCATAAGTGTCAAAGTGACCTTGACCTTGATGATATGTGACCAAATGTGTCTCATGATGAAAGTATAACATGTGTACTACAATGTTATGAAGTTTGGAAGAGTTATCTTCCATAGTTCAGGGTCAAGGTCACTTCAAAATATGTATACAATCCAACTTTGAAGAGCTCCTGTGACCTTGACCTTGAAGCAAGGTCAACCAAACTGGTATCAAAAGATAGGGCTTGCTTTGACCTATATACCACTTGTAGCTAAGGTCGCCATTCTCAATAACGTGGGAGAAAATTGGGAAAATGTGAAAAATGACTGTTTTTGAGACCACATTTATGGCTCCTGTGACCTTGACCTTGAAGCAAGGTCAAGTCACTATGTATGTTTTTTGAGGCCTTGTCATCATACACCATCATGCCACATTTGGTGTTGATAGACTTAATAGTCTCCGAGAAAAATCCAACGTTTAAGTTTTTTACGGACGCCCGGACGCCCGGACGGACGCCCGGACGGACGGACGGACGGACGACACGGCTCAGTACATAGACTCACTTTTGCTTCGCATGTGAGTCAAAAAGGAATACGAGCATGTGGAACTATTTTGTGTAATAGGAGGGGATTTCCTGCAAAACTTAAGAATGTAAAAGAATGGGAAAAGAAAAGTGAGAGAGGTGCAATGAGGTGGTGTAGAGAAGGAAACATCCTAGGAATGCAGTGGAAAGACAACAAGAAGGGCAAAGCCCATACGACTCACATGTTTGACCTTGACCTTTATATGACCTTGACCTTCAGGTGACCTTCAAGGTCAAGGTCAACCAACTAAACCTACCAATGACATCATACACAAAGAAATAATTTACACATTTTCCCTACCAAAATACATGTGACCTTGACCCAAGGTCAAGGTCATCCAAGGTCATGCAACACAAAGCTGTTAATTCAAGACATAGGAAGCACAATGGTGCTTATTGGCACTTTCTACCATGAGTTATAGTCACTTTTAGTGGTTCACTACCCCATTTTGGTCACATTTCATAAGGGTCAAAGTGACCTTGACCTTGATGATATGTGACCAAATGTGTCTCATGATGAAAGTATAACATGTGCCCCACATAATTATTAAGTTTGAAACAGTTATCTTCCATAGTTCAGGGTCAAGGTCACTTCAAAATATGTATACAATCCAACTTTGAAGAGCTCCTGTGACCTTGACCTTGAAGCAAGGTCAACCAAAATGGTATCAATAGATAGGGCTTGCTTTGACCTATATACCACTTGTAGCTAAGGTCGCCATTCTCAATAACGTGGGAGAAAATTGGGAAAATGTGAAAAATGACTTTTTTGAGACCACATTATGGCTCCTGTGACCTTGACCTTGAAGCAAGGTCAAGTCACCATGTATGTTTTTTGAGGCCTTGTCATCATACACCATCATGCCACATTTGGTGTTGATAGACTTAATAGTCTCCGAGAAAAATCCAACGTTTAAGTTTTTTACGGACGGACGGACGGACGGACGGACGGACGGACGCCCGCCCGGACGGACGGACGGACGACACGGCTCAGTACATAGACTCACTTTTGCTTCGCATGTGAGTCAATAAAACCGTTTCTTTTATCTCGACTCTAGACACAGCAAATGATTTTTCTGTTGCAAACAGAAGATCTAAAGTAAATGGAACTTTTCAGAGCCTAGAAGTTGCCCAACCAATTCTTGTTAAAGATGACAACAAACACATGGGTGGAGTTGATAAAAGTTACCAACTACTTACTAAGTATAATATGCTGCGGAAAACAAACAAATACTGGAAGACTCTTTTTATCATTTCTTGGATATAGCTAGGGTGAACTCATACATTTTATTTCAAAACTGTCGAGAACAACACAGAGATGTAGAAGAATTGAAAAGGAATGCAAAGTATAATCAGCTGGCCTTCACTGAAGAACTTATAAGACAACTGGGAGGGTTTGATGTTGATGCGGATGTGCCGGTTGCGGACAAGCCAGTCACATACACCATCCACAGCATCATCCCCAACATGTGCAAAACTAAAGACAGAAGAAACTGTAAGCTGTGCTACACTAAATTCAAAATAGAAAGGAAAACAAGAACTTAATGTGTAGCCTGCAACACATTCCTGTGTCTACAGGATGACCGCAACAGCCTGCTGGAGTACCACCAGATTTAATTGCATCGGCAGGCTCATTGAACCAGTTTTTTGTTGTTGTTTTCATTTCACATTGACAGTTTTTTTGTGTGTAAATATGGTTTATGCACAAATGACTTATGTGTAACTTAAACAAGAGGAAAAGAAATACATTTTGAATAATTAAGTTCACCTGTTGTTAAGTGCATGATTTTATGGGGGGTTTTTTCGCCGAAAGCTTCAGACTAGTAGCTTTACCAAAAAACTCTATCAAATCACTAAATTTGAATGAAAAAATATGCAGATTGAAATTTTATGTGTAAATATAGTTGTATTTTATGTTAGAAATAAAGAAAACAAAAGAAACTATCAAAAAAAATGTCTTTATGATTGTAGAGTGTTGTCAATTTAGTGCGTTTTTTGTTATTTTTGTCTGCATATTTTAATAAATATAGTTTATACGTAACATTTTATCTCAAATCAAATATCATCGTAAGAAAGGTTAGTTGGTTCTGAATAAAATGGTACATAATATGTCATATTTTATATCAACAATAACGTATATAAGCTTTGCTAGAGATAGTATGTGTAGTCTTAGCTAAAAATAGCCTGAAAACGACAAACGTTTAAGAGTTAATGGGTCTTTCGGAGCCTTACCTGGTGTAAAAATTGATACAAAAATAGACTCCCGTCACGTGTTTTGGAAAAAACCCGACAACCAAATACCCTTTCAAATATCTGTCAGTAACTGGAGCGATGGTCTGGGCAGATGCTTGAGTATCTGTTAGCGAATGCTATAAGCTCCAAGAAGTGTGTCATGGGTGTCTTTCAGGGGTGTTGATAAGGACTTGCAGAGAAAAGGGGAGATTGTAAACCTCCCAGTTATTACAACTCAAACCTGAGGCGAGGTTTTTCCTTCCCAAATCGCCATGTTCCGTTTAAACGACAGATTAAAGGAAGAAATATACGAGCTGCAGGAAGAAGTGGAAGCCAAGCATAAGCTATCTCGGGTGTCGAGTCGACTTTTCTCCCATCGACAGAAAGATGCGAAACAGGGGAGGAAACGACATTCCCTGATTGTTTTTCACACCATCTCCCACGTCTTAAAATAGGTGTCCTGGAGAAGAGTTTGCCAACGCTTCCCTTCCAAGGCTGCCTCACAGCGCGAATTGTGCGCCGAGCCCGGGCTCCGAGTTCCCTGACACGGCGAAGGTTTTCGGGGCATGGTGTCACGGACATAGTGTAAATTCGTTTTGTGTGTGTATGAAATGGAGGATCGATTGGTTGGTCCTATGGATGAATAAAATTTAATGACGTTGTAAAGGTGTACATTTCTGCACATAAAGGAATATGTTCAGTGCGCTGGTTTTGCATGAAAGTTAATTACCCGATGTTTGCTGCACCTCATGTACATGTACCATTTATTCGATTAGTTAACAAAAAGTTGTAAGGGCATCAGGTGTAAGTTAGTTTCGTGCATTTTGTGCATTTTTCCAGTAGTTATTTTGACTAGACACTCATTGTAAGATGAGACAAAGACAGAAGGCAGACGAGTGGCTTGGTGTTTATGGTCGTATTTGTGACAATTTGTGTGAAGCAAATAGGTATAATTTGCCGGTAGTTGATTCTCTGGTGGTCTGTCGCTGTTGGCCTTGGAATCCGTTGGGGGTTGCCTTTTTTAAATATATAAACGAAATATCTAGATGCCGTCGGTGCCGACTTTTGTGTTCTTTTATATCTCGGGAATTTGCGCACCTTTTTTTGTAAATTAGAAGTTGAATTGTTCTGTGCCTTCACTTAAGGCGACTTCGTTTTTGTTTTCAGATTCCTTCTGTTCTTCAAATGATCAGTACTTACTTTTTTATTGTCATTCTTTTTTAGGTCAATTTATTTGTTTCAAATTGTTTAGGATTTCATCCTTTTGAGAGTAAATTGTCATTCTTGTTGAATTCAGATTTGTCCCATCGGGATAAGCACTTGCATATGTTGTTGTGAACAGTGGTATGTTTCAGTATTTTGAATTATTGATAACATTTGGATTGAAGATTTTGGGCTGGACTGTTTAAAGATTTTGGACTATATTGTTTGAGGCTAGCCAGACTGGTGTGTGTGCGTGTGTTTGTGTGTGTGGTGCGTGTATGTGTTTGTTTGTTTGTTTGTTGTTGTCATTTATCTTTTAATAACTATGTAATATTTCGTAACTCGTCTCTTGTGTACATTGATGGTGGGTTGACCAGTCAGACCATCGGCACCAGGCAGTGCAGTCTGCCTTGGGCATGACATGCGGGTGACTGGAAACTACTCGGAGGGTCCTATTTCCCTGGCAAAGAGCCTGTCGAATGTCCTGATTAAACAAGGGACGTTAAAATTTAGTGGAAGCCGTCGAGGTCCGTGGGACATACGACAAAGCGATATCTATTAAAATACCCGCAAAAGTAACTACAGGGTCATTTCTACAACAACAGCAACAAAACACCAGACTGGAGGCAGGGCTTGCATAAGTACTGAAATCTGTCCCAGTCCGCTGCCTGGAGTTTCCACAAGAGGCGGTCTCTGAGCAGCCGAGGGTGGGCAGACGTCAGTAGGACTGGGAAATCGTCTCTCGAGGGAGGCATCCGTCACTTGCCAGGAAACGTTCATGGCAGGTGTTAGAGAACCGATGCTGAGGCCGATGGCAGTGAGTGACTCTGAAGCAGGGTGTAAGTAGGGACCTTGTCCTAAAATAAGTATAACTAGCGGAAAACGAGGAAATCGTTGGCCCTTCATGTCAGAAGAACGGCCACCCCTCAGGAAATTATGGCCGTTAACATCTCCCAGCAAGAGGAAGGGAGAGGGCAACTGTCGAACTAAATCGTCTAAAAGGTCAACATCTAGAGATTTACTGGTATAGTGCAAATGGAGCAAAAACTGAATGGATGGTGTAACATCATAAAAACAGCAAGTGGCTGCAGTGACGTAGACAAAGGTATCCGACCGTGGGGAGCATCCCCAACAAGGATACAAACTCCGCCCATAGCTTTGCCTGCAGACACACAACAAGGATATAAACTCCGCCCATAGCTTTGCCTGCAGTCACACAACAAGGATACAAACACCGCCCATAGCTTTGCCTGTAGACACACAACAAGGATACAAACACCGCCCATAGCTTTGCCTGCAGACACACAACAAGGATACAAACACCGCCCATAGCTTTGCCTGCAGACACACAACAAGGATACAAACACCGCCCATAGCTTTGCCTGCAGACACACAACAAGGATACAAACACCGCCCATAGCTTTGCCTGCAGACACACAACAAGGATACAAACACCGCCCATAGCTTTGCCTGCAGACACAAAACAAGGATACAAACACCGCCCATAGCTTTGCCTGCAGACACACAACAAGGATACATACACCGCCCATAGCTTTGCCTGCAGACACACAACAAGGATACAAACTCCGCCCATAGCTTTGCCTGCAGACACACAACAAGGATACAAACACCGCCCATAGCTTTGCCTGCAGACACACAACAAGGATACATACTCCGCCCATAGCTTTGGCTGCAGACACACAACAAGGATACAAACTCCGCCCATAGCTTTGCATGCAGACACACAACAAGGATACAAACACCGCCCATAGCTTTGCCTGCAGACACACAACAAGGATACAAACTCCGCCCATAGCTTTGCCTGCAGACACACAACAAGAATACATACTCCGCCCATAGCTTTGCCTGCAGACACACAACAAGGATACAACTCCGCCCATAGCTTTGCCTGCAGACACACAACAAGGATACAAACTCCGCCCATAGCTTTGCCTGCAGACACACAACAATGATACAAACACCGCCCATAGCTTTGCCTGCAGACACACAACAAGGATACATACTCCGCCCATAGCTTTGGCTGCAGACACACAACAAGGATACATACTCCGCCCATAGCTTTGCCTGCAGACACACAACAAGGATACAAACTCCGCCCATAGCTTTGCCTGCAGACACACAACAAGGATACAAACACCGCCCATAGCTTTGCCTGCGGACACACAACAAGGATACAAACACCGCCCATAGTTTTGTCTGCAGACACACAACAAGGATACAAACACCGCCCATAGCTTTGCCTGCAAACACACAACAAGGATACAAACACCGCCCATAGCTTTGCCTGCAGACACACAACAAGGATACAAACACCGCCCATAGCTTTGCCTGCAGACACACAACAAGGATACAAACACCGCCCATAGCTTTGCCTGCAGACACACAAGGATACAAACACCGCCCATAGCTTTGCCTGCAGACACACAACAAGGATACAAACACCGCCCATAGCTTTGCCTGCAGACACACAACAAGGATACAAACACCGCCCATAGCTTTGCCTGCAGACACACAACAAGGATACATACACCGCCCATAGCTTTGCCTGCAGACACACAACAAGGATACAAACACCGCCCATAGCTTTGCCTGCAGACACACAACAAGGATACAAACACCGCCCATAGCTTTGCCTGCAGACACACAACAAGGATACAAACACCGCCCATAGCTTTGCCTGCAGACACACAGCAAGGATACAAACTCCGCCCATAGCTTTGCCTGCAGACACACAACAAGGATACAAACACCGCCCATAGCTTTGCCTGCAGACACACAACAAGGATACATACTCCGCCCATAGCTTTGCCTGCAGACACACAACAGGATACATACTCCGCCCATAGCTTTGCCTGCAGACACACAACAAGGATACAAACACCGCCCATAGCTTTGCCTGCAGACACACAACAAGGATACAAACTCCGCCCATAGCTTTGCCTGCAGACACACAACAAGGATACATACTCCGCCCATAGCTTTGCCTGCAGACACACAACAAGGATACAAACTCCGCCCATAGCTTTGCATGCAGACACACAACAAGGATACAAACACCGCCCATAGCTTTGCCTGCAGACACACAACAAGGATACAAACAACGCCCATAGCTTTGCCTGCAGACACACAACAAGGATACAAACACCGCCCATAGCTTTGCCTGCAGACACACAACAAGGATACAAACACCGCCCATAGCTTTGCCTGCAGACACACAACAAGGATACAAACACCGCCCATAGCTTTGCCTGCAGACACACAACAAGGATACAAACACCACCCATAGCTTTGCCTGCAGACACACAACAAGGATACAAACTCCGCCCATAGCTTTGCCTGCAGACACACAACAAGGATACAAACACCGTCCATAGCTTTGCCTGCAGACACAAACAAGGATACAAACACCGCCCATAGCTTTGCCTGCAGACACACAACAAGGATACAAACACCGCCCATAGCTTTGCCTGCAGACACACAAGAAGGATACAAAAAAATAACGACGGACACAAACCTCATTGAACGATTTAAAGAGTTTTGTGTAAATAAAAAACTAAAGGGTTAAACAAACTGAAAAGTAAAATGATTTCCTCAAATTTACCACGTAGATCTCGACAATTTCACTGAATAATAGAGGGACTCATTTGTCTCTAGGAAGGCGTTTCGGACTGAATAGACCCTTTGTGGAGCACTGGTGTGTGTGTGTGTGTGTGTGTGTGTGTGTATGTGTGTATGTGTATGTGTCTCCCCCACCCCCATTTCCCCCAAACTCTAAAGAAATCCAAAGATATTAGAGCACTGCACGGATTCCTCCTCCTTCGACAAATGGTCTGATTTGACAATGCTTACGGTCATTTCAAATATGTACTTAGGCTTTGTATCAGAGGGTTGTGCTGATGACTTTGGTTCAGATTTTGAATGCCCCAAAGATTGGTTCGATCCCGAGGCAGTCTGAACGGCCGCAGTGGATGATGTAGAGGAGATCGACCTTGGCCTCTCATCACTGATCCAAGTCATGGTAGTCTGGCAAGCCATGGGTCTCCCAGACTATACTTTATCGGCATAGGTTGGGCCAGTGAAAGGCGCGCATGATGTCTCCACAAGCCGTCTCGCATTAGAGAAAAGATGTCCTTAGTGACCCGTACTCTCTGGACCTCCCTCTCGTGCTGCCACTTGGGAGAGTAGTGAGAGACAGACGGATGAGATCCATTGCAGTAAACGCACTAAGGAGAGTTCGAGCGGGCCTCGTCGCCATGACCCTCCGCGCTGCAGCGCCCACAACACGGAATATGTGTACATAAGTCACAATAGTGACCTATCCTAGGGCAGTGGAAACGCCTCAAAGGGTTGGGGATGAATTGATCAATATGGACGGACAAATAACAACTAATTTCAGGGAGGGAGGCAGGCTCCGGGTGCTAAAAGTGACAAGAATCGTGTGGGTTGGCATTCCACTCCCTCGTGCCTGGTGGTTATCCTCCATACCCCTGCGACGCCCTGGTCCTTCAACCCATCCAATAACTTCTTCCCATCAACGACTGCAAGGTCCATGCTGCGGAAAATTTTAAGGCAGCTGTTCAAACCCCAACCTTGCAAAGAAGGTTGCATAATAATTTGGATCGGAGCAGGTTCAAAGAATGGGTTTGCTTGGTGACCTCAACAAGGAGTTGTCAGAGTTAATAATTAGAAACCGTGGCCTGTGGTCAAGAGAAACATCTACGTCTGAATCAGACTCAGAGCTAATGTCGGTGGATGTAGGACGTTTCATGGGAATGTTTTTGGGTGCCATGGTTGTGGAATGACCGCCGCCATCACTCCCAACCCACGCCGGAGTCCAACGAGGGCACACGTTTTGCGCGAATGTCCAGCGCCTCACCAGCGCCAGGGTGATGCCGACGGTATACTCGTACATTTTCGAGCACTGCAACTGGTCTAAAAACACACTAATAATCTATGACCTGCTGCTACGGAGTCACCAGCAAATTACATCAGCTAACATAAGAATTAAATATTGGGGAGGAGGGGGAAGGAGGGCTGAGGGGGAAGGAGGAAGGAGGGGGAAGGAGAGCTGAGGGGGAAGGAGGGCTGAGGGGAAAGGAGGGCTGAGGGGAAAGGAGGGCTGAGGGAGAAGAAGGTCTTAAGGGGAAGGAGGAAGGAGGAGAAAGGAGGGAGAGGGGGAAGGAGGGAGGAGGAGGAAGGAGAGGGGAGGAGGGGCCTAATCCTTAGCAAAAAAAGTTACTCCTCAGGCGGACTCAACCAGCCGATTGGTCAGACCGGGCCCATCTGACCGCTCATCAAGGGAAAGTCTGGGGCAAAGTGGTGTGTCGGGTCGAATGCTGTCGCAGCGGCAGCTCCCCTCAAACACCAGGATCCTTTCCACCCCCAACACGAGTCGGAGCACGCGGTCAACACACTGCCCCACCGCGTAGGGGAACACGTTCACCAGGGTCCCAGATGGTGAAGGAGACGGGGGTCAAGGAAGGATAACTTCTCTCTGTCTCCCCTCCACCGTGAACTAGGCTTGGAGGAGTTCATTCTACGAAATCTTGCCTCATCTTGCAACTTCACCAGACTTGATTGGTCACCCGTCTCTTGTTTTCATAACTTGTAGTCTGTCTGACACCGGTCGCTCACCTCTTGGGATGGAATTGGACATTGTAGCGGTAAAACCGCAAGTATTGGTTTGTGTATATTCAATTCAAGAAGATAGATGTTCCTAAAGGAAATCTTAAATCTTTTGTTGTGACGTGAGAGTATCAGGGAAATGTATACGTGACATAGTGCGCTGGTAACTTTACTCAATGTTTTCTCGAAAAGCGTTTTTCGTAATTGTGAAGGATTCATTCTTTTCACCCTCTTTATTGTTTTGATGATTTGAGTGTGTTTTAATTAAGACTGAAGTCTTTAAAGTGTAATGGCTGAGAAAAACTGCCCCTGTTGGATTTTAGAGTCTCAGAGAATCTTGGTGCTCTTGACTCAATTGGGTGTTTTTTAGTCCTGGCGTGTCCTTGACTGCTTGAGTTGTTTTTCTAGGTCGGATGCCACATAGCTTGTTTTTGTATATTCAGCACTTCCTGGGAGATGGGGTGACTGGTGGCCTTTTTGCACTGAAGGCGGGGGGGTGTTTTTCTGCCAAGTCAGCGTTTTGTCCTAGAGAGTACGCATGCGTAGAAGTGCTTGATGTGTTTGTATAAAACCATTTGCTTGTTGAGAATTCGCCAGTCTGCTGGAGGCAAGGGTGCCTGAGTGGAAGCAAGACCCCACAAAGCGACTCCGTGCATTGAGCACGTTAAATAGATTGATCTCTCTCTGCCCCCATCCTTGTTTGCCCAAGCCGTAGTACGTTGGGCTTGACGTAACCCCACTAATCGTCAATGAGAGAAATAATTATCCCACTGTGAAATCAACGCGAGTGAGAGTTGCAGCTCTCCCACTCCACACAGCTGACCACGCGCCCGCCTTCGCCTCCCTGGAGCGAAGCCTCCTGCCATCGCTGCTGGACACCGCCAATTAAGACGATCGTCTGCTAAACTTAGCTCTCCCCCTTTCCCCTCCAGCCTGTTGCTGGAGCGACGGCCTGCCTGCAAGCTTGACCCTCTGAAAAGTTCGTCTGCTCTGGGAGAGCCGGAGTGAGGCAGCCCACCCCAAGGATTCATCTGTGGTGCTGTGTTGTGTGTGTGTATATGAACTTCGCTACATAGAGCGAAAGTTCATACCCCCATGGCCTTTTTGATTCTCGCTTGACAAAAGCGAGAACGTGTGAGAAGTGGACTGTGAGTCCCTATAAGTAGTGGTAAAGTTGATGAACTTCGTCGATGGAACTATCCACCAAGGTATCGTGAGTACTCACTAGATTGAACTTTTGAACTGACTCTGAATCTAAAGAACTGAACTGTTGAACGCTTTTATCCCTCGAAACATTGAACAATTATCAGATGCTTGAAAGCCACAAAGGGGCGATTTTCTTAGTCATGGTTTTTCTTGAATATTAAATCTTTTGTTTAATTGGCAATCTTGGGTCCTCCTGTTTATTGCATGGCATGTGCATGACAGATATTTTGATTTATTTTTAAATGTGCGTTCCTCCTCCCCAAGCAAGAATCCCCTAGACACAAGCGCATAGCGCCGAGCCGGTGTTTTAATAAACACAAGAGAGGAGAAACGTCACAGTAATTTTGCCTCGTTTCTCATGCACGGTCACATTCTAAGGTATTCAATTTAGCGGGTTTATTCGAGCGTGGCTGCATGCTCTACCGGTTGTTAGAATGGCGTGCAAAGACATTTCAGATGGTACCCTTACCACAGGGATAACAGTGTGCAGGCTCAGTACCCATGGGTGGGTGAAACGTTGCAATTTAATTTAAAAAACGCCCTGACACGCACACATCATTGTGGCAGTACTCTTGTGACGTCAAAGGAAAGACAAGGATATAGGATCCCACAGGGAAATTGGCCAAACTAGACTTCAACTTCATTGCGAGTGCGGTGGTGATCTCGACGGGCGCCTCGAGATTTCCTAGAGAAGACACACGAAGGACATAGACTTACGGGGTCGCTGTAGACGTAGTGGTACGTTTCGTTGGCGCGTTTTTTTATTTTCGTGAGCAAGTCTCCCTCGGGGAAGACGGCCAAATCCTGGGTTATTTGCATGCAATTTTGGAACACCGTCCGACGTTGCTGACAAAGTAGAATAAAATACAGATGAAGTTTGCTTTACTGGGATCGTAGTCTCAAAAAAACACGCCATTAGTTTAAAAGTGAGTGTAATTGCGATCCTAGTATCGGGAAGCCTCAATCAGCTGAACTAATTGTGATCTTTGTACCAAAAGACCTCTAGATTGAATGTGACTAGAATCTTAGAATATACAGGTCTCTAGCAGTTTAAGATTGAATATAACTAGAATCTTAGAATATACAGGTCTCTAGCAGTAAAAGATTGAATGTGACTCGAATTTTACCAACTAAAGACCTCTGTCGGTTGAATATTGAATGTGACTAGAATATGAGCATCTAGAGGCCTCTTTTCAGTTGGAGGTGCAGTGTGACAAAATTCTTAGCATATGGAAGCCTCTGTCTAATGCAAATTGAGTGAGACTAGAGTCTTAAAATATAAAAGCCTCTATCAGTTGAAGATTGAATGTGACTAGAGTCTTAACATCAAGAGGCCTCTTTTTCAGTTGAAGGATGAGTGTGACTAGAAATTTAGAATCAACAGGCCTTTATCAGTTGAAAAGGTGGTTTGACTAGAATCATAGCATCTAGAGACTTCTATCAGTTACAGATTTAATGCGAGTAGAATATCAGCATCTAGAAGCCTCTGTCAGTTGGAAATTGAATGTGACTACAAACTTGGTATCGAAGTGCTTCTATCAGTGAAAGATTGAATATGGATAGAATCTGAGTATCTAGATGGCCTATGTTAATTAAAAACAGAATGTGACTAGGATCTTAACATCTAGAAGCCTCTGTCAGTTGCAGATTGATTTTGTTTAGAATATTAGCATCTACATGTAGAGGCCCCTGCCAGTTGAAGGTTGAATGTAACTAGAGTCTTAGATTTTGTAGAACGAGACTACTCTTAGCATATATAAAGCTCCTTTTCAGTTGGAGGTTCACTGTGACTAGAATTGTAGCATATACAGAACTATTTTTAGTTGGAACAAGAAGGGCAAAGCCCATAAGACTCACATGCTTGACCTTGACCTTTATATGACCTTGACTTTCAGGTGACCTTCAAGGTCAAGGTCAAACAACTAAACCTACCAATGACATCATACACAAAGAAATGCTTTACACATTTTTCCTACCAAAATACATGTGACCTTGACCCAAGGTCAAGGTCATCCAAGGTCATGCAACACAAAGCTGTTAATTCAAGACATAGGAAGCACAATGGTGCTTATTGGCACTTTCTACCATGAGATATAGTCACTTTTAGTGGTTCACTACCCCATTTTGGTCACATTTCATAAGAGTCAAAGTGACCTTGACCTTGATGATATGTGACCAAATGTGTCTCATGATGAAAGTATAACATGTGCCCCACATAATTATTAAGTTTGAAACAGTTATCTTCCATAGTTCAGGGTCAAGGTCACTTCAAAATATAAATACAATCCAACTGTGAAGAGCTCCTGTGACCTTGACCTTGAAGCAAGGTCAACCAAACTGGTATCAAAAGATAGGGCTTGCTTTGACCTATATACCACTTGTAGCTAAGGTCGCCATTCTCAATAACGTGGGAGAAAATTGGGAAAATGTGAAAAATGACTGTTTTTGAGACCACATTTATGGCTCCTGTGACCTTGACCTTGAAGCAAGGTCAAGTCACTATGTATGTTTTTTGAGGCCTTGTCATCATACACCATCATGCCACATTTGGTGTTGATAGACTTAATAGTCTCCGAGAAAAATCCAACGTTTAAGTTTTTTACGCCCGGACGCCCGGACGCCCGGACGGACGGACGGACGGACGGACGGACGGACGGACGGACGGACGGACGGACGACACGGCTCAGTACATAGACTCACTTTTGCTTCGCATGTGAGTCAAAAAGTAGTATTTCCAGAATATCACAGGAATATTGAATGAGATCGAAATTTTATAATCAAGAAGCCGCGATCAGTTGAGGATTGAGATTGACTAGAGTCTTAGAACCAAGAGGTTGAAAATGTAGTGTGACTAATAACTTAGCATCTGTTTTTCAGTTTATATTGTAGCGTGACTAGAAACTTAGCATCTCTTTTTCAGTTTAAAATGTAGTGTGACTAGAAACTTAGCATCCAGAGGCCTCTATAAGTTTAAATTGAGTGTGATCAGAATCTTAGCATCCAGAGATCTCTTTTTCAGTTTACAATGTGGTGTGACTAGAATCTTATACTCTAGAGGCCTCATTTTCAGTTGGAAGGGTTGTGTGGTTAGAGCCTTAGATTCAAAAGGTATTTATCACCTGAAGATGGAACGTGATTACAATGTATCAGAATCTATAGACCTCTTTTTCAGTTGGAGATTCAATGTGACTAGAATCTTTGCATATAGAGAGCTCTTTTTCAGTTGGAGTTTAATTGTGACTAGAATCCTAGCATATAGAGAACTATTTTTGAGGTTAAATGTGACTAGAATCTTAGCATCTAGACAGGTTTTTTCAGTTGGATGTTGAATGTGACAAGAATCTTAGCATCAAGATGCCTCTTTTGCAATTGTAGTATGAGAGTGACAAAAATCTTAGCATCAAGATGCCTCTTTTTCAATTGTAGTATGAGAGTGACTAGAATCTTAGCATTAAGATGCCTCTTTTTCAATTGTAGTATGAGAGTGACTAGAATCTTAGCATTAAGATGCCTCTTTTTCAATTGTAGTATGAGAGTGACTAGAATCTTAGCATCTTGAGGTCTCTATCAATTGTATATTGAGAGTGACTCGACTCGAGTCTTAGCATTTTGAGGCTTCTATCAGTTGAAGATTGAGAGTGACTAGAATCTTAGCATCTTTATTCTCTGTCGGTTGCAGACTGAATGTGACTAGAGTATTAGAATATGGAGGCCTCTATCAGTTGAAGATTGAATGTGACAAAAATCTTAGCATTAAGATGCCTCTTTTTCAATTGTAGTACGAGAGTGACTAGAATCTGAGCATCTTGAGGCCTCATTTAGTTGGAGACTGAGAGTGACAAAAATATAAGCTTCTAGAGGCCTCAATCAGTTGAAGATTGAGAGTGACTAGAATCTTGGCATCAAGAGATCTCTGTCTGTTGGAGATTGAATGTGACTGAAATCTTAGCATCTAGAGGCTCTGTTAGTTGAAAATGGAACGTGACTATAATCTTAGCATAAAGAGATCTGTATCAGTTGGAGATTAGCTGTGACTGGAATGTTTGCATTTAGAGGCCTATGTTAGTTGA
>JAWQFJ010031831.1:0-2500 GCA_034096865.1 Theodoxus fluviatilis | reverse complement strand
CGTGTCAGCAGGGCCGCATCAAGCGCGCTTTTCAGCCTTGGGATGACGCACGCCGTGTCTGCAGGGCCGCATCAAGCGCGCTTTTCAGCCTTGGGATGACGCACGCCGTGTCAGCAGGACCACATCAAGCGCGCTTTTCAGCCTTGGGATGACGCACGCCGTGTCAGCAGGGCCGCATCAAGCGCGCTTTTCAGCCTTGGGATGACGCACGCCGTGTCAGCAGGGCCGCATCAAGCGCGCTTTTCAGCCTTGGGATGACGCACGCCGTGTCAGCAGGGCCGCATCAAGCGCGCTTTTCAGCCTTGGGATGACGCACGCCGTGTCAGCAGGGCCGCATCAAGCGCGCTTTTCAGCCTTGGGATGACGCACGCCGTGTCAGCAGGGCCGCATCAAGCGCGCTTTTCAGCCTTGGGATGACGCACGCCGTGTCTGCAGGGTACCGGTAAATCCCTACTCCACGCTGAAGTGTCGACTGTAAAGCCGCCACGACGGATGAACAGGCATAGACAAGTACAAGGGCAGAAACAAGCGAAAACTCGACTAGCCCAACCGCCATATTGCCATCTTAATGGTAACGTGCCCGGCAATTCTTGACCCAGGTCTGCCAGTAGTTATAGCTATTCCAAATTGCTGAACATGGTGATTGAGATTTTGAAGACATTTATAACTGTTGTTGTAATCTTTGCACCAGATTCCTGAAAAAGGTGAGTATTTATGAATGGATGGATGAACGGATGGATGGATGAACGGATGGATGGATGAACGGACGGAGCGAAAGACTGGACGTTCAAAACGCAAAGGAACATCGTTCTTGCTGCATCCATAAAAGGTATTACTTAGATAAAGAAATAGCTAGAATCTCGGTGTGTGCGTTGGCATATGCACATGATGAATCCGACGATTTGCTTTGCTTACGTAATTGTCTTCCTGAAATTGCTAATCTGATCTATTCCTTTGCACTATCTCATTCCCTCTCAATGCCTTATTTTATATATAAAAAATAAATTGTCTTAATCCAAAGTAAAAGCAACGTTGCAACTAACATTGTTGTATTGATCGCCGGCATTCCAGTAGACTGAAAAATTTGGCTTTCCTCCCAGGTTGAAGAGGATGTACACATATTCATTGGTGGCCTTCCACTTGAAAGCCTCGAGCAGGAATTCTTGGACAACCGTCACATTCAAGACCATCAACAGAACAACTGCAAGAAAAGTAGCAAAAAAGATGTTAAGGCAAAACACTTGATCCATCGCGTGTGTCATACCGTTACACACCCTCACGCACACGCACACACACACGCACATGCACACACACACGCGCGCGCGCACACACACACATTCATGAACAGATGAGTGCCCGCCCCCCCCCCCCGAATAAAAACAAGAAGGGCAAAGCCCATACGACTCACATGCTTGACCTTGACCTTTACATGATCTTGACCTGCAGGTGACCTTCAAGGTCAAGGTCAAACAACTAAACCTACCAATGACATCATACACAAAGAAATGCTTTACACATTTTTCCTACCAAAATACATGTGACCTTGACCCAAGGTCAAGGCCATCCAAGGTCATGCAACACAAAGCTGTTAATTCAAGACATAGGAAGCACAATGGTGCTTATTGGCACTTTCTACCATGAGATTTGGTCACTTTTAGTGGTTCATTACCCCATTTTGGTCACATTTCATAAGGGTCAAAGTGACCATCACCTTGATGATATGTGACCAAATGTGTCTCATGATAAAAGTATAACATGTGCCCCACATAATTATTAAGTTTGAAACAGTTATCTTCCATAGTTCAGGGTCAAGGTCACTTCAAAATATGTATACAATCCAACTTTGAAGAGCTCCTGTGACCTTGACCTTGAAGCAAGGTCAACCAAACTGATATCAAAAGATAGGACTTGCTTTGACCTATATACCACTTGTAGCTAAGGTCGCCATTCTCAATAACGTGGGAGAAAATTGGGAAAATGTGAAAAATGACTGTTTTTGAGACCACATTTATGGCTCCTGTGACCTTGACCTTGAAGCAAGGTCAAGTCACTATGTATGTTTTTTGAGGCCTTGTCATCATACACCATCATGCCACATTTGGTGTTGATAGACTTAATAGTCTCCGAGAAAAATCCAACGTTTAAGTTTTTTACGGACGGACGGACGGACGGACGGACGGACGGACGCCCGCCCGGACGGACGACACGGCTCAGTACATAGACTCACTTTTGCTTCGCATGTGAGTCAAAAATGGATGATAGTTCATGAAATTTGAGTGGTCTTGTACATTTTAGGATACTTAAGGTCTATTTCTGCCAAGTTTATTATCGATTCACTGCCATTAGGCCAAGCCAACAGACTACCAGTACCAAGTTGTTGCGCTTAAGTCAGGACAGACAGAACGAACGAACGAACTTTATTTTACAATGGTAGTGAATTAGGCAGTATTGCCTTTCTTACTTACATTCAGCCCTTGAGGCAAAATATTCAAATGTGGTA
>JAWQFJ010031826.1:17500-23822 GCA_034096865.1 Theodoxus fluviatilis | reverse complement strand
TGTGTATGTTTGTGTGTGTTTGTGTGTGTGTGTGTGTGAATGATTGTATATGTGTGTGTCTGTGTGTGCGCGTGCCTGCTAAAGCGCGCAAGTGTACGTGTTTTAGATAGTCAACAACAGTCCATCCGTGTCATGCAAGATGCGTGAGCAAAATAAGCCGTATCTACAGTTCTAACAAGCAAAACAATTTTTTTTATGAAGCGTGGACTCAAAATTGTACAATGCCGGGTACCGCGCCTTTCTCTCCATGCACCCAGAACCTGGAATTCTCCAAGAGCGTCTCCCTCTCACAGTACGCCTTCCGTGTGTGGACTGGAATTTTCCCAGAGCGTCTCCCTCTCACAGTACGCCTTCCGTGCATGGGCTGGAATTCTCAAAGAGCGTCTCCCTCTCACAGTACGCCTTCCGTGTGTGCATGGACTGGAATTCTCAAAGAGCGTCTCCCTCTCACAGTACACCTTCCGTGTGTGGACAGGAAGACTGCAATGGCGCTTGCAACAAACTGTTGGAAACAATCTGCTGGAAACACGCTGTTGGAAACACGCTGTTGGAAACACGCTGTTGGAAACATACTGTTGGAAACATGTTGTTGGAAACACACAATGTTGGAAACATGTTGCTGGAAGCATACTGTTGGAAACACGCTGTTGGAAACATGCTGTTGGAAACACACTATTGGAAACACGCTGTTGGAAACATACTGTTGGAAACACGCTGTTGGAAACACACTCTTGGAAACACACTGTTGGAAACACACTGTTGGAAACACACTGTTGGAAGCATACTGTTGGAAACATGTTGTTGGAAACACACAATGTTTTAAACATGTTGCTGGAAGCATACTGTTGGAAACAAACTATTGGAAACACGCTGTTGGAAAAACGCTGTTGGAAACACGCTGTTGGAAACATGCTGTTGGAAACACGCTGTTGGAAACACACTGTTGGAAACATGTTGTTGGAAACACACCATGTTGGAAACATGTTGCTGGAAGCATACTGTTGGAAACACGCTGTTGGAAACACGCTGTTGGAACACACTATTGGAAACACGCTGTTGGAAACATGCTGTTGGAAACACACTGTTGGAAACACACTGTTGGAAGCATGCTGTTGGAAACACACTCTTGGAAACACATTGTTGGAAACACACTGTTGGAAACACACTGTTGGAAGCATACTGTTGAAAACATGTTGTTGGAAACACACAATGTTTTAAACATGTTGCTAGAAGCACACTGTTGAAAACAAACTGTTGGAAACACGCTGTTGGAAACACGCTGTTGGAAACACGCTGTTGGAAACACGCTGTTGGAAACACGCTGTTGGAAACACGTTGTTGGAAACACGCTGTTGGAAACACGCAGTTGGAAACACGCTGTTGGAAACACGCTGTTAAAAGCACACTGTTGGAAACATGTTTTTGGAAACACACAATGTTGGAAACATGTTGCTGGGAGCATGCTGTTGGAAACAAACTGTTGGAGACAAGCTGTTGGAGACACGCTGTTGGAAACACGCTGTTGGAAACACACTGTTGGAAACACGCTGTTGGAAACATACTATTAAAAACGCGCTGTTCGAAACACGCTGTTGGAAACACGCTTTTGGAAACATACTGTTGGAAACATACTGTTGAAAAAAATAGTGTTGGAAATATACTGATGGAAACACGCTGTTGGAAACATACTGTTGGAAAAATAGTATTGGAAACATACTGTTGGAAACACGCTGTTAGAAACGCGCTGTTGGAAACGCGCTGATGGAAACACGCTGTTGGAAACATACTGTTGGAAACACGCTGTTGGAAACATACTGTTGGAAACACGCTGTTGGAAACATATTGTTAGAAACACGATGTTGGAAACACACTGTTGGAAACATGGTGTTGGAAAAATACTGTTGGAAACATACTGTTGGAAAAATAGTGTTGGAAACATACTGTTGGAAACACGCTGTTGGAAACCTACTGTTGGAAAAATAGTGTTGGAAACATACTGATGGAAACACGCTGTTAGAAACGCGCTGTTGGAAACGCGCTGTTGGAAACACGCTGTTGGAAACATACTGTTGGAAACACGCTGTTGGAAACATACTGTTGGAAACACTGTTGGAAACACACTGTTGGAAACATGGTGTTGGAAACATTCTGTTGGAAACACGCTGTTGGAAACATACTGTTGGAAGCATGCTGTTGGAAACATACTGTTGGAAACACGCTGTTGGAAACATACTGTTGGAAACACGCTGTTGGAAACATACTGTTGGAAACACACTGTTGGAAACATACTGTTGGAAGCACGCTGTTGGAAACACACTGTTGGAAACATACTGTTGGAAGCACGCTGTTGGAAACATACTGTTGGAAACACGCTGTTGGAAACATACTGTTGGAAACACACTGTTGGAAACAC
This sequence comes from Theodoxus fluviatilis, assembly GCA_034096865.1. NCBI lineage: Eukaryota > Metazoa > Mollusca > Gastropoda > Cycloneritida > Neritidae > Theodoxus > Theodoxus fluviatilis. The sequence goes on along the minus strand of JAWQFJ010031826.1, from coordinate 21,409 downwards.
GCTGTTGGAAACACGCTGTTGGAAACATACTGTTGGAAACACACTGTTGGAAAATGGCTGTTGGAAACACGCTGATGGAAACATACTGTTGGAAACACGCTGTTGGAAACACGCCGTTGGAAACGCGCTGTTGGAAACGCGCTGCTGAAACACACTGTTTGAAACACGCTGCTGGAAACATACTGTTGGAAACACACTGTTGGAAACACGCTGTTGGAAACACGCTGTTGGAAACATACTGTTGGAAACACGCTGTTGGAAACACGCCGTTGGAAACGCGCTGTTGGAAACGCGCTGCTCGAAACACGCTGTTGAAAACACGCTGTTGGAAACGCGCTGTTGGAAACGCGCTGCTCGAAACACGCTGTTGAAAGCATGCTGTTGGAAACACGCTGTTGAAAGCATGGTGTTGGGAACACGCTGTTGAAAGCATGGTGTTGGAAACACGCTGTTGAAAGCATGGTGTTGGAAACACGCTGTAGAAAACACGCTGTTGGAAACGCGCTGTTGGAAACGCGCTGCTCGAAACACGCTGTTGAAAGCATGCTGTTGAAAGCATGGTGTTGGAAACACGCTGTTGAAAGCATGGTGTTGGAAACACGCTGTAGAAAACACGCTGTAGAAAACACGCTGTTGGAAACGCGCTGTTGGAAACACGCTGTTGGACACTGATGGGTGCCAGCATTGAGTTGGAAGCGATGGCATAATCAACACAAGATTGCCTTGCTTTGAGAGTGATCGTGTCTAGTGGTGAAAGGCAATCGGCCTGCCGGTCGTCTCGGACTGAGTTGAAGTGGACAGACTCTCAAGTGCTCCAGTGTATGCGTTGGTCGTTCGAAAGAGATGTGGGGGGTGTATTATAAATGTTAAAAGTGGTTGTTGACTTTAGCTATTGATTACCTGTCATCTACAAAGAGATGTTTGAATGTTGTCGGCGAAGGAATTCCGCTGCGAAATATGATGATGTTGATCATTAAAGTAATGACGATGATGACAACGACGACTACATCAGCAACAACAGTTGTGACGTTTAATGCAAGTTAGATACAAATCTCTGGAATGTATTTAGAGAGAAATTACCATTGCTTTTGATGTTGTTGTCGACATCAACACAAGCCGTACACTCTGTTTGAAGATTTTCACCTAATGTGCCCAACTCATCAGCACCAAGTTCCCTCCAAAGGTCTCTCGTCATCACTGGGGATCGAACCATGGCAGTCTTTTCGCTCTGGAGCTACTATTTCACCACTCTGTCTTGGGGGGCGCTGCCTAGTCCACTTAGCTGGCAAATGATAGACCGGTGTCAACATGTCTTCAAACATTTGATTGCAACACCGGCCTATTCCTTGCAAAAAATTTGCAAAGTTTCTAGCGTAAGCAACGCTCCCAGGAAACACGTCACTTTGCTTGCGTCATTTTAATGACGTCATCGCAAGTTGAGTCCGTGCAAGTGGCTGTCATACTATAGCCAGCAAACGTGCCACATTTACAGCATGCCTTCCACCGATTCTCTCTATCCTTGTGAATTATTTTTGTCTGTTATTGCTCGAGGTGGAGCTTCCTGGATTCCGATAGGAGTCTGTTGTGGAATGATCTAAGGCCACTGCTGGGCCAGTCGATGAAATGCTTGTATTCAAAGAACGAAATATCTTTTGATCTGCCCTTGCTGTTGAAATACCGCTGTTTTGAACTTGTATTTCGTTGCGTCTGGCGCTTGTTCAGAGGAGCTGCAGGAGTCAAGTTTGGGAGATGCATGACAACCTAGATAGGAACCTCTTTTTTATAGAGCAGCTGTGTGTGTGTGCGTGTGTGTGCGTGTGTGTGTGTGTGTGTGTGTGTGTGTGTGTGTGTGTGTGTGTGTGTACGTGCGAGTGTGTGTGTGTGTGTGTGAGAGAGAGAGAGAGAGAGAGAGAGAGAGAGAGAGAGAGAGAGCAAGCGAGAGAGAGAGAGAGAGAGAGAGAGAGAGAATATACAAGAAGAGGTTAAATATATGAAACAATGAGACGAGTATGAAAGCCACTTTTCCATCTCATACTATGGACATCAGATACAACACATGATATATCTCCTTCAACTGGAGTGGTCTTTATAGCAACGGCGTCCTCCTAAAGCAAAGAAAGATCAGATCACTCGGACCCTGATGAAGGTCGCGGTGGAACTCATGCTGTCCATGAACCTGTGCTGGGTACAAGTGCACTGAAATGTGGCTTCAGGGTTCTCAAGGACCGTCATTTAACTTCGCATTTGTGTCTAATTTCAGCCGGCAAATTTGAAACCGTTTTTCTTTGGCATGTTCCTTCCCTCTCTTTGTCCGCAACTTTGCCTCGCGACTCCTTGTGTTTGACCCCAATCCTTGCCTCACTCGGCCCCTCTTCTTTCTCCAATGTCCTCTATACTTCCCTGCATCCTTGTAGCCACACGTCCTTCGCCAGCGTCTGTCCACTCTCCAGACATCTGCGTCTCTAGCGACACAGCCTAATGGCGTCCTGGCTTGACCCCCTCGAGAGACCCCTGGTGGGAGCAAGCTGTGTTAGTCGGCGTCTCCCCAGGAACCAGCCAATTCCCGACGTCCACTGGGGAGTCGTGGAGAAGATTTCTGCCAGGAAGCCAAAGGTGAGGTACTAGAACAATCTCCTTATTGGGTTGTACCGGTTTAATGTAGGCTCTTCTGAGGTAGAGTAACGTCTAATGACGGTAAATCATTATTTTAGTAAGGGAGCCCTTTTTGAGGCAGAAGGTCAGACATATATGAGGGTGTTATGTTAGTATCAGTTTTGAGCTATTCTGTGCATGAATGATGCATACTTGAAGGTAAATGAATCAAGACTTGAGATAACAAATAAGCAGCCAGAGCTTGACCGAAAAAATGTGGGGGAGGGGTTAAGGCTGAAGTTGAAGTGTCCGTGATATCTACTGTCGTATCTCTCCATAGGTAGGTCATTGATGCAATGCTTGTTTCATAACGATGGCTGACAAAATCTGTCTTTTAATCCAAAGTCTCTCATTTGGAAGAGGAGAGCAACTGCCACGACTGGAATGGGTTTTGCAACTTCGACTCATCATTTTCAAAAACCTTCTCTCATTTGTCAGGAGAGGAAGCCATATCGTCTTCTGTTTCAGTCCATCGAAGTTCCTCAAACCATTTTTTTTCCTCTCAGGTCCTCCCAGACGCAGTCTGCACGCCATCGACATTGCCATCCATTCCACTCAGACAGTACAATGGTGCTGCGGCTCGAATCTGCCAGACCGATGAAATCCCAGCTGGGACACTGCTGTAGGCCTGGAGTGGCGAGAGTTAATCAGTGCACCCAGACTCACCAAGAGACTCGGTCATTCTGGACTGTCCAATGGCCAGGGGAAGGGAGTTGATGACCACGTCTAACTACCATGGCCCCCGGCTACGTTTCCACGAACGCCATTACGCGACAATCACCGGCAGCCTTTCCCAGATGACCTTAGACCTCGTGAGTGATAGGACTGGACTTAGCCACGTGATGCTGAGCTGACCAATGGCGTGCGGTGAAAAGTGATTTCAGTTAGAAAACGCCATGTGCTGACGAAGAAAAAGTTGCAGACAATTTGTCTTACAAAGCATTCCTTGTATTGCTTCCCATGACTGTGATTGCTCATGGTGATTTCGGAACATTGAAAGCTTTTAAGAAGATGCAAGTTTTCGCAGCCTGACTTGATAGAACATTTCTGCTTAGCTAAACATGTTTCGTTTCAAAATTTGTGTATTACCAATGTATTCCTCGCTGAAGCCGAAGTTCACACGAGTGTTCTGTTGCTGATGTGATGACCATTGTAAGACTTCCACTGTTAGTGACTTGGACGATCGACAGGATGCTGCAAGAGATGTTGAGACAAATCAAAGGAGTATCTCCATATTAAGACTCCTCGTTACTCCAG
>JAWQFJ010031826.1:0-10000 GCA_034096865.1 Theodoxus fluviatilis | reverse complement strand
AGGCAAAGTTGCGGACAAAGAGAGGGAAGGAACATGCCAAAGAAAAACGGTTTCAAATTTGCCGGCTGAAATTAGACACAAATGCGAAGTTAAATGACGGTCCTTGAGAACCCTGAAGCCACATTTCAGTGCACTTGTACCCAGCACAGGTTCATGGACAGCATGAGTTCCACCGCGACCTTCATCAGGGTCCGAGTGATCTGATCTTTCTTTGCTTTAGGAGGACGCCGTTGCTATAAAGACCACTCCAGTTGAAGGAGATATATCATGTGTTGTATCTGATGTCCATAGTATGAGATGGAAAAGTGGCTTTCATACTCGTCTCATTGTTTCATATATTTAACCTCTTCTTGTATATTCTCTCTCTCTCTCTCTCTCTCTCTCTCGCTTGCTCTCTCTCTCTCTCTCTCTCTCTCTCTCTCTCTCTCTCTCACACACACACACACACACTCGCACGTACACACACACAAACACACACACACACACACACACACACACACACACACGCACACACACGCACACACACACAGCTGCTCTATAAAAAAGAGGTTCCTATCTAGGTTGTCATGCATCTCCCAAACTTGACTCCTGCAGCTCCTCTGAACAAGCGCCAGACGCAACGAAATACAAGTTCAAAACAGCGGTATTTCAACAGCAAGGGCAGATCAAAAGATATTTCGTTCTTTGAATACAAGCATTTCATCGACTGGCCCAGCAGTGGCCTTAGATCATTCCACAACAGACTCCTATCGGAATCCAGGAAGCTCCACCTCGAGCAATAACAGACAAAAATAATTCACAAGGATAGAGAGAATCGGTGGAAGGCATGCTGTAAATGTGGCACGTTTGCTGGCTATAGTATGACAGCCACTTGCACGGACTCAACTTGCGATGACGTCATTAAAATGACGCAAGCAAAGTGACGTGTTTCCTGGGAGCGTTGCTTACGCTAGAAACTTTGCAAATTTTTTGCAAGGAATAGGCCGGTGTTGCAATCAAATGTTTGAAGACATGTTGACACCGGTCTATCATTTGCCAGCTAAGTGGACTAGGCAGCGCCCCCCAAGACAGAGTGGTGAAATAGTAGCTCCAGAGCGAAAAGACTGCCATGGTTCGATCCCCAGTGATGACGAGAGACCTTTGGAGGGAACTTGGTGCTGATGAGTTGGGCACATTAGGTGAAAATCTTCAAACAGAGTGTACGGCTTGTGTTGATGTCGACAACAACATCAAAAGCAATGGTAATTTCTCTCTAAATACATTCCAGAGATTTGTATCTAACTTGCATTAAACGTCACAACTGTTGTTGCTGATGTAGTCGTCGTTGTCATCATCGTCATTACTTTAATGATCAACATCATCATATTTCGCAGCGGAATTCCTTCGCCGACAACATTCAAACATCTCTTTGTAGATGACAGGTAATCAATAGCTAAAGTCAACAACCACTTTTAACATTTATAATACACCCCCCACATCTCTTTCGAACGACCAACGCATACACTGGAGCACTTGAGAGTCTGTCCACTTCAACTCAGTCCGAGACGACCGGCAGGCCGATTGCCTTTCACCACTAGACACGATCACTCTCAAAGCAAGGCAATCTTGTGTTGATTATGCCATCGCTTCCAACTCAATGCTGGCACCCATCAGTGTCCAACAGCGTGTTTCCAACAGCGCGTTTCCAACAGCGTGTTTTCTACAGCGTGTTTTCTACAGCGTGTTTCCAACACCATGCTTTCAACAGCGTGTTTCCAACACCATGCTTTCAACAGCATGCTTTCAACAGCGTGTTTCGAGCAGCGCGTTTCCAACAGCGCGTTTCCAACAGCGTGTTTTCTACAGCGTGTTTCCAACACCATGCTTTCAACAGCGTGTTTCCAACACCATGCTTTCAACAGCGTGTTCCCAACACCATGCTTTCAACAGCGTGTTTCCAACAGCATGCTTTCAACAGCGTGTTTCGAGCAGCGCGTTTCCAACAGCGCGTTTCCAACAGGCGTGTTTTCAACAGCGTGTTTCGAGCAGCGCGTTTCCAACAGCGCGTTTCCAACGGCGTGTTTCCAACAGCGTGTTTCCAACAGTATGTTTCCAACAGCGTGTTTCCAACAGCGTGTTTCCAACAGTGTGTTTCCAACAGTATGTTTCCAGCAGCGTGTTTCAAACAGTGTGTTTCGAGCAGCGCGTTTCCAACAGCGCGTTTCCAACGGCGTGTTTCCAACAGCGTGTTTCCAACAGTATGTTTCCATCAGCGTGTTTCCAACAGCCATTTTCCAACAGTGTGTTTCCAACAGTATGTTTCCAACAGCGTGTTTCCAACAGCGTGTTTCCAACAGTGTGTTTCCAACAGTATGTTTCCAACAGCGTGTTTCCAACAGTATGTTTCCAACAGCGTGCTTCCAACAGTATGTTTCCAACAGTGTGTTTCCAACAGCGTGCTTCCAACAGTATGTTTCCAACAGTGTGTTTCCAACAGTATGTTTCCAACAGCGTGTTTCCAACAGTATGTTTCCAACAGCGTGTTTCCAACAGTATGTTTCCAACAGCATGCTTCCAACAGTATGTTTCCAACAGCGTGTTTCCAACAGAATGTTTCCAACACCATGTTTCCAACAGTGTGTTTCCAACAGTGTTTCCAACAGTATGTTTCCAACAGCGTGTTTCCAACAGTATGTTTCCAACAGCGTGTTTCCAACAGCGCGTTTCCAACAGCGCGTTTCTAACAGCGTGTTTCCATCAGTATGTTTCCAACACTATTTTTCCAACAGTAGGTTTCCAACAGCGTGTTTCCAACAGTATGTTTCCAACACTATTTTTCCAACAGTATGTTTCCAACAGTATTTTTCCAACACCATGTTTCCAACAGTGTGTTTCCAACATCGTGTTTCTAACAATATGTTTCCAACAGCGTGTTTCCAACAGTATGTTTCCAACAGCGTGTTTCCAACAGTATGTTTCCAACAGCGTGTTTCCATCAGCGCGTTTCCAACAGCGCGTTTCTAACAGCGTGTTTCCAACAGTATGTTTCCAATACTATTTTTCCAACAGTATGTTTCCAACAGCGTGTTTCCATCAGTATATTTCCAACACTATTTTTTTCAACAGTATGTTTCCAACAGTATGTTTCCAAAAGCGTGTTTCCAACAGCGTGTTTCGAACAGCGCGTTTTTAATAGTATGTTTCCAACAGCGTGTTTCCAACAGTGTGTTTCCAACAGCGTGTTTCCAACAGCGTGTCTCCAACAGCTTGTCTCCAACAGTTTGTTTCCAACAGCATGCTCCCAGCAACATGTTTCCAACATTGTGTGTTTCCAAAAACATGTTTCCAACAGTGTGCTTTTAACAGCGTGTTTCCAACAGCGTGTTTCCAACTGCGTGTTTCCAACAGCGTGTTTCCAACAACGTGTTTCCAACAGCGTGTTTCCAACAGCGTGTTTCCAACAGCGTGTTTCCAACAGCGTGTTTCCAACAGCGTGTTTCCAACAGTTTGTTTTCAACAGTGTGCTTCTAGCAACATGTTTAAAACATTGTGTGTTTCCAACAACATGTTTTCAACAGTATGCTTCCAACAGTGTGTTTCCAACAGTGTGTTTCCAACAATGTGTTTCCAAGAGTGTGTTTCCAACAGCATGCTTCCAACAGTGTGTTTCCAACAGTGTGTTTCCAACAGCATGTTTCCAACAGCGTGTTTCCAATAGTGTGTTCCAACAGCGTGTTTCCAACAGCGTGTTTCCAACAGTATGCTTCCAGCAACATGTTTCCAACATGGTGTGTTTCCAACAACATGTTTCCAACAGTGTGTTTCCAACAGCGTGTTTCCAACAGCATGTTTCCAACAGCGTGTTTCCAACAGCGTTTTTCCAACAGCGTGTTTCCAATAGTTTGTTTCCAACAGTATGCTTCCAGCAACATGTTTAAAACATTGTGTGTTTCCAACAACATGTTTCCAACAGTATGCTTCCAACAGTGTGTTTCCAACAGTGTGTTTCCAACAGTGTGTTTCCAAGAGTGTGTTTCCAACAGCGTGTTTCCAACAGTATGTTTCCAACAGCGTGTTTCCAATAGTGTGTTTCCAACAGCATGTTTCCAACAGCGTGTTTCCAACAGTATGCTTCCAGCAACATGTTTCCAACATTGTGTGTTTCCAACAACATGTTTCCAACAGTATGTTTCCAACAGCGTGTTTCCAACAGCGTGTTTCCAACAGCGTGTTTCCAGCAGATTGTTTCCAACAGTTTGTTGCAAGCGCCATTGCAGTCTTCCTGTCCACACACGGAAGGTGTACTGTGAGAGGGAGACGCTCTTTGAGAATTCCAGTCCATGCACACACGGAAGGCGTACTGTGAGAGGGAGACGCTCTTTGAGAATTCCAGCCCATGCACGGAAGGCGTACTGTGAGAGGGAGACGCTCTGGGAAAATTCCAGTCCACACACGGAAGGCGTACTGTGAGAGGGAGACGCTCTTGGAGAATTCCAGGTTCTGGGTGCATGGAGAGAAAGGCGCGGTACCCGGCATTGTACAATTTTGAGTCCACGCTTCATAAAAAAAATTGTTTTGCTTGTTAGAACTGTAGATACGGCTTATTTTGCTCACGCATCTTGCATGACACGGATGGACTGTTGTTGACTATCTAAAACACGTACACTTGCGCGCTTTAGCAGGCACGCGCACACACAGACACACACATATACAATCATTCACACACACACACACACAAACACACACAAACATACACACTCACACACACGCGCGAGCGCGCGCGCATGCACGCATGGATTTACACAGAGACAGACAGAGAGTGAGAGACAGACATACGCACACAGACAGGCTGACTGACTCACTGATTGACCGACAGAAATGAGGAAGGAAGACATTTATTTACAAGAGCAGGAATCACAACATCGGAGTCGTTAGCACTCAAACTCCTCATCAGGTCTAAAAGTTCACACACTCAGTGCAACCACAGAAAGTCTACAGTGTTCCCCAAGCTGAAGCGCCTGCAGTAGCCCTAGCGGTCAGCGTGAGAGACGCCAAGTAGCTAACACTGCACCATCTCTCTTCCCAACAGCGGAGCGGTCAGCGGTCGGCGCGTCGTGGCTGACCAGACAGTCGCGTCACTCTTGTCCAGTCCAGGGCACTTGCCTTACAGAAAGGTCAGCCTGGCGAGAGGACGGCCTGAAAGGAACCGACAAGGACATAGCATTCCTGGTCAGTCTGTTCTATTGATCATTGTCCTGGCCTGAATGGCTTGCACGGAGAGGTGCGCTCTATCGAGCAGACCCATCCAACACTGAGGATAGTCGAGACGGCGCTTCTCCTCGAACGCTGTCTACCCATCTCGCCCCTTGCTTGGGTTCTTGTTGAGCGTGTCTGGGCTGAGAGGCTCTCGGGGCGGAGGACAAGATCTAACCAGATGACTCGAGGAAGCGCTGTTGTCCTGGAAGAGGCAGCTAGAAGAGAGAAGGACGCCTGTCCTGATGAGACCACGGCGTACAGTGAATCACCTCGACCTCCAAACCTCTACACATTGATGAAGAAGGACGAAGAATAAGTGACAGCGAGAGCGCAGAAGATGCGGGAAAATCTGAAAGTCGCCATGGTCATTGTGTACGGTGATAAGTGACACTACAGGCGAAACGAACGTTGTATGATATGACTGAATCGCATTGAAAGGTGTTAAAACAAGTGTCGCACAATTTTAGGGAGGAAGAGAGAGAGAGAGAGAGAGAGAGAGAGAGAGAGAGAGAGAGAGAGAGAGAGAGAGAATAAAACGTGTCAATCGAAGAAGGTCTAGGTATGACTGGCATATATTTTAATCGAAATTTAGCCAGACATTTTAAAATACTGATTCCTGGGGAAACTGCTGCAACTCAAGTGAGCCCTCCTTCAAATCGTCAGACACAAACTAAAACCCCTTCAAAGCCAGGAAATGCAGGACGGCTCGAGGTGGAAGTTGCCGTCTCCGACAGGGGAGGCAACCGCGTATGGCTTCGTCTGATCACGCGAGGCGTTGCGAGACCACAGTATGGAATGTGGGGGTGCAGGGGCGGGTTTCAAAATGCAAAGATCTCGGTAGATCTACGTAGATCTCGCCGAATGGGCAGTTTCATTCTTTGCTTGCTAGCGAGCCAATCGAAGACGAGCGTAGATTGATCGAGGCAGCTTGAGAGGTGCCTAGCTTTTAAGATTCGAGACAAAAGTTCGGCGTGGATGCGTTGACCTGCATTCGATGTGTAAACTGTAGGAGGTTTCACGATCTGTTAATGCATTCAACATACACCTTTGATAAATTAACGCTGTGCATGGCTTATATTTTCTTTGGATGGGTTGCTAGTATCTCGAAATAGAGCGTTTTCTGAATGAACCGGCAACACGTCGGCCATTGAAATGTGGCTAGTTCACCTCTTGTCGTGACGTCTACGCATGCGCATTACTTCGTCACGTTGGGTAGTTTCTTTTTTAGCTAGCTCTTACTGCGAAGCAAGATCTTGCGACCAAGATCGACTACCTATTTTGAAACCCGCCCCAGGTGTCTCCTTTGAGAGACAGTCCTGTATTTGGCAATGTCTCGTATCGCTTGTCTTACGAACATTGAGCTTTCAGCCTGCACATGGAAATGAAAGACGATATTGCATGCCTCCAGTCAAAAGTACGCAGAAGATATTTTGCGGTGTGAGTTTTCCAGCAGTTGTCCTTGTAGGCCTATATAAAGACTAAGATTGTACATTGCATATTTATTTCTTTCAAGTATGTGCAAGTATTTTTTAATGTGTTTACTTTGTTAAATAACCAAAGTTCCGGACAAGTCAAATAGAATGTGAGTGTGTGTATGTGCGCGCGCGTGTGTGTGTGTGTGTGTGTGTGTGTGTGTGTGTGTGCGTGTTTCCGTCTGGCTGGCTGGCTGGCCGGCCGGCCGGCCGCCTGCCTACCGGCCCGCCCACCCGCCTGCCTGCCTGTCTGCATGCCTGTCTGCATGCCTGCCTGCATGGATGCCTGTCTGCCTGCCTGCATGGATGCCTGCTTGCCTGCCTGCCTGTCTGTCTGACGGTTCCATACATTTCTCCACGTTACTATCATCTCCAATCTTCTCCGTCTCTCCCCATCAACAAACACTCTCCCCCCTCGCAATCTCCCCCCCCCCCCCTCCCCGCCCCCTTCCCCCACAGTCCATATCTTAACTGTCACTTTCCCTTCTCAGAATCCAAACATTTATGTTGGCTCAGCATTTGCTGACATGATGGAAGTGCGTGCCCTGTCTATAGATTCTAGTGTGACTGCAAGACAGGCAAAACAAATTATCCATGACTTCCACGGGCATCGATGTCCTACCAGTTAACCCTCAGTGTTTTGTCAGTTTTTGATACAGTGGTGTACGAGGAATCCTGTGCATTCAAAGGGTGCTCAGGGAGAATTGGTTGTGATGTGATTGCCACGTTCTGTTTACAAAATCTGCATCCATCACGTTCCTATGCCAGCGTGTGCCGTGTGGAAGCCTCAAGGATCGAAAAATTAGGGAAACTGAGAATGCCCCTGGAACACAGCAGCGTAAGCGTCTATTCGTACATTGACGTGGAGGGATGCAACAGTTCTGGAAACAGAGAAGAGTTGTTTAGAGGCACTGTTTGAGGAGGATGTTCGCACGTCTAGGTCATGATTTGGTTTACGATTAAATTTTTGGTTGCACATTAGAGTTGAGCCGTCACAGTAGAGTGAGCTGTGCATGAAAAAATAGACACATATTCAACAGCCGCCTTTCTGTCTGCCTGCCTGCCTGCCTGCCTGCCTGTCTGTCTGTCTGTCTGTCTGTCTGTCTGTCTCTGTCTCTGTCTGTCTCTCTCTGTCTCTCTCTCTCTGCCTCTGTCTGTCTGTCTGTCTGTCTCTCTCTCTGTCTGTCTCTCTCTCTCTCTCTCTCTCTATGTTTATATAAGGCGAAATGATGACTAAATTGTGTTGTCTTGAAGAGTCTCGGACCAAGGTTACTGGAAGTTGGAGTAAGTCAAAGCCAAAGAAGGCATTAGAAATGAGATCAAAGCTACCAAAGTAGTCATGGCAAAGAAATACAGTACGGAAAGGGAAAACAAACCGATGCGTCGGAAAAGTAAGTGGCATTGTTAGAGGGAACAAAGGTTGCGTGGATTCATCAAACAAGAAACCTCGGCTAGAATGAACGAAAAGAGACGGGAGAATTTCGTCTTCATCTTTTTCGAGAAAGAGGGGGCAAGAACTATCAGAGACATCACAGTCCCCAGAGAGTGGAAAATACACCATGCAATTGACGAGTGCACAGGATAGGTACATGCACCCACACTGCACTGCTACAGCTACACAGAGCTCAAGCAGACCCGCTTTCCCTGAAGCTCCTTCTCGTAGCGGCACCAGCCTCGGCCTTCCCTTTCCTTGCCCTGTGTAGCGTACGTCTGGTTCCAATCATCTCTGCCTCTCTCTCTCTCCACGGAAGCCCAGATGGTCTGCATAACCGCCAAGGTCCGCGCCAGCCTCCCACGTTAAGCTGGTGTTGATATTTGCCGCGTACACTGGGCTTTGAGAGCGGATACAGTCAAACACGTGCTCCATGACGGGGTCGCAACACGGGGCGCGAAGCCGCTTAGCCAGTTTTCCTTCCCGCCCCGCCACGGAAATGCTTCGTTTAGGGAAAGGAGAATGGGAAGTGTGATGTAACCATCGCCGCCATTGGTTGCATCTTGAGTTCCAGGGTAAACGGCAACTCTCGTGTCTGGCTTGGGGATAAGTGTTGAGGCTGTAAAACGCCTGTCTCGAAGGTACAGATAAAGGTGGCTTTTTATATTGCGACTTTCCACCCACTGACGGATGCTCGAACCGCATGTTTTTAACTCCCTGGTCATCGTGCCACTCTTGTCTTCTCCCCGACCCCACCTCCACTCCGTGGGAAGCATCCATCCAGGCTGCACAACTCCATGGGAAGCAGTCATCCAGGCTGCACAACTCCATGGGAAGCAGTCATCCAGGCTGCACAACTCCATGGGAAGCAGTCATCCAGGCTGCACAACTCCATGGGAAGCAGTCATCCAGGCTGCACAACTCCATGGGAAGCAGTCACCCAGGCTGCACAACTCCATGGGAAGCAGTCATCCAGGCTGCACAACTCCATGGGAAGCAGTCATCCAGGCTGCACAACTCCCTGGGAAGCAGTCATCCAGGCTGCCAATGAACGAACCAAAGTTAGTCTTTGACAGTTTTCCAGCTCAGCCCTCACAGGTGCACGCTTTACTCCTGGGTGGGGAGAAGCAGTGTGACTGAAGCATCTTGCCCAAGGATGCCACTCAGGGATGCACAAAACCTCGCATTCTACAGCCACTGGCCGCAGGGGACTGCAGATCAAGCGCACCAGCCATTTCCAAGTGAAAGTTTTGGTGTCAGATACCATGCAGAAAGTTACACACCAGTCTTCATAAATAGTGTATTCAGCCATATGCTCTCTAAAAGAGGCTGCTGATGACACACGAGTCGTCAACCAAGTGACATTAATGTGCCATCACTTGTGTTCAGAGATCCCGTCACATTACTGCTTTGCAGTCTTTATCTTGTCATCACAGTTCCTCAGTTTCTGTGTATTTGTCTGCTTCTTTTCGTTGTAAGTACACTTGCCTGTTCTGTCTTCTATGTTCATTTAGTAGAAAACTGTGTTTCAAAAGTCCGTCTCAGATGTGACTCTTTTTCACTGACCATCTATGTTCTCTGTATATTTACTAGAGTCCATTATGTTCTGTCTGCGTGTCATTCAGTTCGCATGCCTGTGTGTATGTCTGTGTCTGCATGTTTGCGTCTTTGTGGTCTGTCTGTCTGTGTGACTGTCTGTCTGTGTGACTGTCTGTCTGTGTGACTGTGTGTCTGTCTGTCTATGTGACTGTGTGTCTGTCTGTCTGTGTGTCTGTATGTCTGTGTGACTGTGTGTCTGTCTGTGTGTCTGTGTGTCTGTGTGTCTGTCTGTGTGTCTGTGTGTGTCTGTGTCTGTCTGTGT
>JAWQFJ010031824.1:40000-45713 GCA_034096865.1 Theodoxus fluviatilis | reverse complement strand
AAATTGGGGAAAATTATTTTTAAACACCAGGTACATGCAATTTTGATTTTCTTTTTTTTACACCTAATGTATTGTACTAATAGTCAAGAGATAGATTTTGCACAACAGTTCTGACATCAGTATTTCCACATCAAACTATATTGATGAATGATTGACTACAGGATAAAAAAATGCTTGAAAATGATTTTTTTTTGCAAGTCAGAGAGGTGAAATCAGAAAATATACACTTACTCACTGCAATCTGTCTCTGTCTGAATAGAAGAAAATCTCAGAATGGCCTTCTGAGAGAAAGAAGGCGCCCTACTTGGCATAGTCATCTTTTGTGTGGTACAGTTCATTGGAGGAGTAGAGAAGGTTTTCGGCATCCTCTGCATCCGAATCGATGTCTGTGTCTGCTGTAAACACCGATTCTATCTCTTCCTCTCTCTCTGACGGCGACGGCGTCTTCGCTGTCACTTAGTGTCAGTCACGAAGTGACATCCGAAGTCGATTCGTTTCGTCTTCGCTGCAGCCACCGCTTCATTCTCGTTGACTGGGACTATTTCCGCATCAGAATCATAAAGATCTTCTTCAGAAGTCCAATATCCACCTAGATCTTCAGTATCAGACCCTTCTTCCATCCACACTTCTAATATTCTAATACTTCGTCATTTTCATCACCGCTCAATCTCCTTCGACAACGCGACGCCATGTCGAAGCGCGGAAACACGACGGTGGGTGAGCGTAGATACTACTAAATGTAGCTTTCTCACGGGGACTATACTAAAGAAAAGGTAACTCCAGCGAACACAGATTGGTTTCAGAATAAAGTGCTGTACGATTTACTTCCCTTGAAACAGCAACAGAGATAGGAAAATTTCATTACGGCGACCGCAACACGTAGTTGAGCTGCGTAGCCAAAGGGTGTTGGCGTCATCGCAACCACGTGGTTGAGCTGCGTAAGCAATGGGTTGTGTCTCATGTGTCGCTTACTGTATTTTGTATCAGCCATGTTTTGAATGATTAAATATGGTCCTATAGATTATGTGTACCCTGAACAATTGACTTCTGTCAATAAGTGTATCTCAGTAGCACTAGCAGGTAGCAGCTACTCAGACCTTGCTCCAACAGCCTCCTTGTTCAAGACTGTGACTGCATGGGTCCTGGGTGAAGCAGGTCCACCGTGTCTCCCCACGCTGTTTCTAGAAGGCTCATGGCCAGGGACACGGAGTGTGGGCTTGCTCTCACTCCAGCCTACACCAGCAATGTGGGTGTCAGCTGGCTTTACATGGCATATGGAGGCTGGTAGGTCGTAACGTCTTATCAATCTGTCCATTCATTCATCCGTCCATGCATCCATCCATCTTTCTTTCATCCCTCCGTTCATCCTTCCCTTCCTCCCTCCCTCCATAATCCATCCATCCATTCATCCATCCATCCATCCATCCATCCATGCATGCATCCATCCATCCATCCATCCATCCATCCATCCATCCAACAATCCATATATCCATCCATCCATCCATCCATCCATTCCCCTACCCAACCACCCATCCATCCGTCCATTTATTATCCATCCATTCCATTTATCTACAGGATGTTCATGACTATTGAAAGGACAGCAATAGCAGAGCGTGTAGAGAGGGCGTTCCCCACAGGCCTACAGAGCGCACACAGCGGAGTGCTGGCCACACAGGCCTACAGAGTGCACACAGCGGAGTGCTGGCCACACAGGCCTACAGAGTGCACACAGCGGAGTGCTGGCCACACAGGCCTACAGAGTGCACACAGCGGAGTGCTGGCCACACAGGCCTACAGAGTGCACACAGCGGAGTGCTGGCCACACAGGCCTACAGAGTGCACACAGCGGAGTGCTGGCCACACAGGCCTACAGAGTGCACACAGCGGAGTGCTGGCCACACAGGCCTACAGAGTGCACGTCTCCACAGCGGAGTGCTGGCCACACAGGCCTACAGAGTGCACACAGCGGAGTGCTGGCCACACAGGCCTACAGAGTGCACGTCTCCACAGCGGAGTGCTGGCCACACAGGCCTACAGAGAGCACGTCTCCACAGCGGAGTGCTGGCCACACAGGCCTACAGAGTGCACACAGCGGAGTGCTGGCCACACAGAAACGGTACACTGGCTGCAGTCTGCACTGTCTGCAGGGGAAATGATGGGTCCCATGACGTCATACTTTCTCACTAGTCCCTGCTGTCTCAGTTTTTTAATCGGCCATCAGCACAAACAATCGTTCTTTTCTAAGATTTTTATTGACAAAAGCAAGAGACGCACAGCCTACTTGAGCATTTTTCAATAAGCTTAATTTTCATGACCAATTAGAATAATTGTAAATATTTCTGTTCACAATACACGAACACCTGACCTTCAGACCATCATATGTACTCATTCCAAACCACGAGCTCACAGAGACACACTCCGTACAAATGGTCGATTTGGTACATTTGTCTTCCTTGTTCCCCTGCATAACGGGATGGTTTGAGTGTCTGTGTGAGTGTACCCAACTCCAAAGTATCACGACAGCTTATATGGGGTCGCTGAAGCAAACAGCTATTGAGTAAAAACAAAACCCTCGAAACGTTAAAATTCCAAATACACTATCAATATTGTACGAGATAAAAATATTATAGCATTGCAACGTCAATATAGAAAAGTTTGTAATGTCCAACAAGACACCGAAAACTAGTAAACAAATACACAATGTGTAACCAGAAGACAACATTTAAAACGTGCTTTATGATTAAACATAATGTTTCGGACATTGTCCCCCGTCTAAATGATGTATATGGACAGAAATAGCGATGTTCTATGAAAACTTATTAAAATGCATTCCACGTCTAATTAAGAAATTTCACAATTAAGAAAACATGGTTACTATATTAATTTAAGAGAGAGAGAGAGAGAGAGAGAGAGAGAGAGAGAGAGAGAGAGAACGTAATGCTGTACAACAGAACAGTTAAATGTGAAGTTATTGGTGGTCAAGTGATAATACATACCACAGAAACATGTCATATTCCCTCCACAGATATTTCAAATTAGAAAGCAAACGACGACAACAACGAAAGCAACAAGAAATAATTGTAACACGATATGATGATGTCTCAACTATTTCTTGGTAAGGCAACTTTGTATCAAGAGATAAAGATAGAAAGAAAGGTAGGAAGGCAGGAAGGCAGGCAGGCAGGAAGGCAGGCAGGCAGACAGACAGACAGACATATAGATATATAGATAGATAGATATAGAGAAAAACATATAGGCAAAAAGAGAGACATATAGAAATAGAGAGATAAAGAGAGAGATACAGAGTTAGAGAGATAGAGAAAGAAAAAGAGAGATATACATATAGAGAGAGAAATAAAAAAGAAAGAGAGAAAGAGAGCGTGTGAACATATAGGCAAATAGAGAGACAGATAGAAATAGAGAGATACAGAGAGAGATACAGAATTAGAGAGATAAACAGAAAGACTGATTACTTCTCAACCATGTGCCAGTACATTTGATGCTATGACGACACATAGACAAACGGATTTTTTAAAAGGACTGTTGCCCGCACGAATATATGTACACATAAATTGGACACCAGATATCGCAAGTGCAAACTGGTTTCTCAGTAGATAGGATCATCCTTGACAACGGAAAAGCATTTTCATGTCAATTTAATGTTTTCACACTTTCTAACTATAACAGCGGTGAACTATAATTTTGTTTGCATATTTTTTCTGGTTCTTCCTGTAGATGATTGAGTCACGCTCTTACATCAGCAACTAATGCAATATATTAGTGCAGATTCATTAACATATTTGTAAAAGTGTGCACGTTTTGTGTTGTCAACATTAAAGTACATTGTGATGCTGACTTGATGGTAATACTGAGAGAATGCATATTCCTTCTCTTTATCTATAAAGACATAGACATGGTCTATTCTGCAGGATGTGACAGTGCATAGTCTCTCTCATCGCTATGGAAACCAGAGCAGCTGCTTCAGTAAGACTCTTTACCGTGATTTATGTTGCTACAACGGTTGTTAGCAGCAATTTCAAAGAAAATATCATAACACTTCTAATCTGGTGTAATGATTAAGAGGAGGATTACATTTATTTTCAGCATAGGTATTTGGATTAACACAATCAAAGCTATTTTGGCAATCTACACAATGAAGACAGTGTTTTGTACACTTGGAAAATAACAATATAAAACACAAAGTCTGAGGTTAAATACTTTGTACTATGCTACCTTTCATCACATTTAGTCGTGGCTAGTCTGCCTCTCATATATTTTGCTTTATATACTAAGATATGAAAAGTTCATTGAAAAACGTTTTCAATGATTTTAGTGTTCAAAACAGCCCACAAAGCAATGACTGCAATGGGCTGAGATATTTCGAAAGGAGCCACAAGAAATCATGTTTCCACCTCAAAAAGGATATGAGTTGTCTTTTTATAAGTAAGTAAAACAAAATATTCCTACTTAATGATGGCATAAAATATCCAATGCATGAAGCGTCCTTCAAATCAAGTGATGCAATAGGCTTATTTTAACACAAAAAGGACAATGGGGAAAACTTACTCTAAGATACTTGTACTCTGCTTCATATATCACTCTCTCGAAGGAGCTTGACATCGCAATCACTAAACATATCATTATTTTGCCTGACAACAAAGATTTGCAATAGAGGGAATGAACAGATGAAGAGCTTGATAGACTCGCAATCTCAAGAAATCTGAACTCTTTCACTGCAAAAAGGCTTTTCAAATGAATGCAGTAAGCTTGGGTAGTAGGTATTGTGCGAAAGTATTCAAAAGCAAGTTCATGTTAGCAAGCAAGAAAGCGTGCAAATAAACATACACACAAGAAACAAAAATATAAAAAGGGAGCTAACACCACTTGAAAAATTAACCTTTAGCATAGTAAGACTACTTACAAAAAGAAGAGCGCCAGTGATACAACACGATTCAAACAATGTTACTCCTGTGAAAGAGCACTCGTACAAAGGTATGTGGAATATTTACTTGGGAAGAAAGAGCAAAAGAGACAGAAGCATGGACCAAAGTGACGAGTCACGGCATGACTTCCTCTTTGATCTTCAGCAGACTGCGGGCAGGGGAGGGCGTCAGCAGCAGGAGGATGACCTGGCCCGTGCTACGAGACACTGCCTCAAACCACTGATGTTTGTGTTCTTCCCGCCTTGTGTCTCTGTCTCCCTCACTCTGGCATCCTGGGTCGTTGTCTCTCTCGTCCCAGTGGACCAGGATGACGCCCTCCCTCTCCATGCTCTTGAAGTCTTCCACCCGCACCAGATGCAAGGTGGGGCGTCCTTCCTCGTCCACATCATCCACGACTCGCTTCCGGAAATGGGCAAAACTGACAACATCTGTGGACATAAATACTTGAATGAAAAGAGGCGATGATGGTAGTGGTGGTGGTTGCGGTGTTGACAGTGGTGGTTGTACTTCTAGCTGACATGTAGTGTGGTGATAGGTATGTGCCCGTTCATTACCAACAACAAATTTCTACAAATGCGTCATCAACTAGTACGGACGCAATTATGTTTGAAGCATTTGTATATAATTATGCTTATATTGCAAACCCTTGAAAGACTTATCATACGACCATTGCCCCACCCCCCAACCCCCCAAACCCCCCTCCCCCACAAACGACAGTCAGGTAATACCCTGAGTGCTCGGTTTCGCGGTCCTACTTCAGAGACTCAGCC